>QKQZ01003683.1:12335-36222 GCA_003595255.1 Solenopsis fugax | reverse complement strand
ATTTTGTGTGAAAACGCGTCGAATGAACCTAATTTCATCAAAATCGGAGGTGGTGTAGCTCTTCTAAGTAATTACCACCCATTTTAAGGAAAATGGTTTGTAGGGAACGGAACTAAGACTACTAAAAATATTTACTTAATCATAATACACAGGATTGGATCATTCGTGTTTTATATATTTCTTTTCTTTAAAATACTAGCAGTGTAATTAATTGTAATGTACTTTTCTTTAATACACAATCTTACAAATACTTTCTAAAGATGTTAAAGAATGTAAGAATCACTTGAAAATTTTTGTATACTAATAAAAGTGATGAAAAATAAACACTAACAACCCATCCATGTGTAATTAAACAGCGGAAAATTATCGTGTGTACTAAGGTTAAGACTACTACTTTTATAGGACTATTTTATCTTTGCCTTCAGGTATGAAAAATTTAATGTCAATTTATGTTAGTCTACAATGATTAGCAAGCACTTACGCAATCTATGCAATCTAGCCAACGCTTGGTCTTCCCGAATCAAGTCTTCCTGTCAGCCACCGAAGACGTTTGCGAAGACAAATTTAAAATATGTTTGCCTTAACACACGGTGCTACGAAACGATTGTCTTTCGGGCGAAAGGCCGTGTGTCTCTTGCAAATCCAGCATGCCGAGTCCTATGCTAATCTTATTTGTGTACGATTACGTATGTTTATAACATGCAAAGAAATTCCGCGGCGCGCGTTATCAGTGTTTAGTCAGGAGCGCCAGCGCGTGGCGTTTCAGGCCGAGTCTGCGAGGCAAAGGAAAGAAAGGAAAGGGAATAGAAAACGGTAGAGTCGCAGGCGGCGAAAGAAAACAGAAGTAAAGGCACTCGTAGAATTTGGTGCGTGTGCATGTATTGCGGCACTTTCGAATTTGTTCTTTCCGTTGCAGCCACGGACCATCCAGTTCTACACTTTACATAAGCAGCTCAATTTGTTATTCATACAATGGCAGTTATTATGCAAGTATTAGTATGTAGAATAAACGATTATTATTACTAAACATGATTATTATTACTAAGCATGTGGCAAAGCTTGGAATTTTAATTATCCGAATGAAATATGCATGATGTTTCGTTATTCAACTTGTAAAAATAACAATGTTACTTTTTCTAATTACTAAAGTAACTAAGTATACGTAACTAAGTGCTAAAGCATATGTATCAGGCAAATAAATATTCTAAGTCTCTTTACATCTATTTAAATACTTGTGAAGATTAGTGTACGAGATGTAAAAGCTATTTTTTTTTTTACATTGATTGCCTGCAATTTTCGTTGGTAAAGAATACGAAACAATGTGCACTTTCAGATTCCGCGAGACATCGTTTGCCCACCCGAAATTAATGAAATGCGACGATCTGCAGGACTGTTTAATCCACTTCGGCTCGCTACCAGTTCCTCGCAGAGAGGTCGACCTTTAATTCCTTAATTAATTCCAACCCCGTGTCTTTCTTAATGAAGAAACGAAGAATCTTAACCCGAAACCGCGACAACCGCGGAAGGGATGACGATTCTCGTTACTCGCGGAAACGCAAGAGTTTTCAGGGGAAAGCGGGTGGAGGGCAAGGGAAAAAGACGATGAAGTTCGACGTGTGTACACGAGGGGTGGGGGGGAGGAAAAAGATATAAGAGTGCGGAAGAATGAAAGTATAAGAGCCGACACTGAAGGACCATCGTCTACAGATAAGAGGGACTCCTAAGACTCTTTTAAGAAAAGGTTAAATAAAGGTCGGAGGCTGCGCTTGTTGTTGGCTGTTCAGATTCCTTCGACCCGCGCCCACCCCCTCGCGCGCCGTCATTCCCTCGCGGGTACCAGCGCGTAACCCTACTTATTTGAATCCCGGGGTGGCTTCTTCGAGTTCAACCCCCTCGCGCGGCCTCTCATATCTTTTATATATTAGAATTTTCACCAACGTTTCCTCGCAAAAGCTCCGCTCTGTTTACTGTTTGGATTTATTCCTTCGCTCTCCCGCCGCAGCAACCACTCTTACCGAAACTCCCGTGGCTGTATATGAGTTCCTTAGGTACATCCTCGACGTGATACTTTCGGTTCTCCTCATTGCTGAACTTTCTACTATGCCTATCTGCTGGCATAGCAGTATAACTTTGCAAAAATCTATCGATGTTTAGGAGTTTAGGAATTCCAATCTCTGACTCTCATCACTACTTTTGCCAAATACTTAACTAATCATTTTCATAAATGTACCGTAAAAAAATCTACAAAATTCAATCTTTTTTATTTCATCATGAAGCGAGTTCAAACAATTCAAGCATATCTTTAATTCGAAAAATTCGCACTATTTAACATTTGATCTTGAGATTGTGTCCAAACTGTCCAAAGTATTCAATCACTTAATATTTCCGAGCACTAGTAAAAACGTTATATGTAATAAAAAATAAAACCTTTGAAAATGTAACAATTAGATATTTTCTAATTTAGAATTATGTATCAACCTAATTGTAGATATTAATAATAATCTGCGTCTAACGAAGAAATTTCGAGAGAGATCCAATAAGATTTTCTAGAAATTATGCATTCTGTAAAAAAATGGAATATAATCACCTAATGACGCAATTGTCATAACGATTTAATAACGAACGATCAACGTCAATCGTTTTGTAATTGCTCGCTAAGCGGAAAGAAAGGAAGCTATCGATATCAGCCGATAGGCGGGAATGAATACAAAACGGGTATCGAAATTTCTGTTGTGTAGGCGATTGTTCGATAGCCGGCGAACCTCGGCCGTGTTTCAAACCGGTGGGATATCGTTAGATTTTAAACTCGTTACAGGCACGCTGTCAGGAGTGTTTATTCAGCGCGCTTTTCTGCATGTCGACGATGCGCGGACTAAACTACGTACATACATCGAGCCTCGTTCCATGCTTCGTGTGTGCAGACTCGCTCGCGTTACGGATACTTTTGCATGGAAAAAAAAGCCAACGAAAAGAATTCGGACATTTAAATTGATACCGTATCGACGATCTACTTGCACAATGAACCCAAATTAGATTCCATGCCAATTCTTTATTTGTATTTTGCATTCACCTGCCTATTTTGCTTCAGTTTTGATATACATAGCTGTTTTGCCAGGCGTTCATTCGCTTACATAGAAAGCGAATTTCGAGTTTAACTTAGTCTCTTTAAATCGACGTTTTAAATGCATCACTTAATACACACATGAAATATTCGTGTCTTGCAAATTTTTTAAAATATTTTGTTAGCTATATTTTATTTTAGTTAATAATAACACTTATATACAATTTCATTTTTTAATATACAATCCGACAAATAAAAGTTTCTAAAAATGTTAAAATATATAAAAGAACTTAATAATTTTTATATCTTGACTGAGGTAATATTTTTCGCAACAAATTCTTTACAGTATTTGAAGGAGAGATTATCAACATTAAATTAATTAGATTTAATATTGTGATATTATTATTCTGGTTCAATCTAAGAGCTGCGTTTGAAAAACGAAACGGTGCACAGTTTGAAGAATTAGAAAATCACATAAGAAATATTATTTGAGCACTACGATCCTATTATGACCGTTATTATCCTTTTTTCCATTTTAACTGTTGTACGCATCTTATTCTTGTTATAATTTTTATATACTTGTAAGAGTGATGGAAATTAACGACAAACACAAATAATCCATGGTATGTAATAAAGTGTGCGTTAAGAGATATAAAAGTTAATTATTTATCTACCAAAGTATTGATATATAAGAAAGTTAAGATGTCAAATTTAAAATTTAATTTTTGTTGAAGAAAATAATCATTTCCTTATGTGATATACTACTATAATAGATAAGAAATATGAAACGGCTATTCTCCAGTTAAATTAATTTAAATGTATGAACAACAATTACATAAACAGTGAACAATATTACATAAACATATGAAAATATTTCTAGACAGAGTGATACAAGAATAAGATAGAGACCGTAAAAATTATCATATATATATATATATATATACAAGGTGATTTCAAAGTTTTACTCGATACTGCAGATCCTCTCAAGATACAAAAGAATAATGGAATTAAAAACCGGAAGACCGCATTCTCAACTGGCTTAACACCTGGTCCCCTTACTCGTTTTATCTGCCGGAATTCTCTTCTGGGTTTCAGTCGTAGGAGCAAAATGGGAAGAGAGTAGCGAAGGGCAAAACAAGGGTTGGCAAGGTGTCCCTGTCTCTCGTTTCGTATTCACGCGGTCGCGGGCCAATCAGAGGCGCGTCTCTTTACACCCGCCTCCTGTTGACGTTTGTCATAATATTTTAATATTAAATCGCGTTACGGGCAGTCATGCGCTCGCATAATCAGACGTTACTCACTGGCCCGAGTGTGTGTAAGAGTCTTACGAACGTGCGCTAGGGGAGAGAGTGGAAGAAGGGAGAGAATGAGCAGACGCGACACGGGTATTCGACGTCCCCATCGTTTCGCGAGAAATGTGGAATACAAATTACCCCGCAGATTCCGATCCCCTGTCGCTATCATTGCCAAGTGTTCGAAGAGAGAACGAGAGAATTTTGGAATAATAAATAACTGGGGACCACTGGCAAAAGTGTTTGCTCGAAGCGCCCAACTTACGTGTTGGAGATGCAAACAATTGAAAATTTTGATATTTCATGTAATATCTATTTCAAGTTATTCTCTTTCTCTTCAAGAAACGTACATATTATAAATAATTACATTTTTAAATATAAGGTGCACACACGCACGCACACAGAGACCACTGTTGGTGGAACGAATTCGAGTTGCGCAATTGGAAACGCTTAATTCCCCAACGAAAGAGAGCCCTAGCAGCCCGAGTGAAATGTGTCCGCAACTTTTTGCACTTCTCATTCGCGCCGCGCCGCAAATGTCCGTCTCGGAGAAAATAATCGCGAGAGGCGAGTCGCGTACAGCTAGAAACGCCACTTACGCCCTTTCCCGGGGCGAGCGAAGGGACGTCCGCCGGGTGACTTGACGTCGCTTCTGAAAAGGACGTGCAATATTGAGAGGAATTAACGATTCCGCGGGCGTCCGTTTTGGTCCGACGGTCCGACGAACGTTTCACGTGCCGGCTGCGGAAAAGAGAAAAGGGGCGGAATTGCCTGGGCGGTGGTGCGGGCAGGTTTCCTGGGACGATTGACTAGCCGTGGCGCGGATATTTGGAGAATGGCTAGGACCAAGCGGACGGAATGTCTCTGGTCTCAATCGTTAACGGGCTGTGTACATTATAGATGGCCCCGTGATTGGTTCGTCAGCCTCTCAAAAACTCGAACTCATCGCCGTCGACCTCCTCCGCCTTCTCTCTTCCCTCTCTCTCTCTCTCTCTCTCTCTCTCTCTCTCATTCTTCCACCGAGCCCTCAATGCCGGAGTTCCGGAGTTACCTGGTCGCCGTTACTCGTTTCGAAGGTTTATTTTAGTGCAGCGCGACGCGACCGAACGGATCACGATGACGACCCTGGACGGACTTCTATCGGAGCTGATTCTCCCGACTGACAATGTAGAAGCGCCCTTCCATTGGTATCAATTAGTATGATTCGCTAACCTTCGTTCGCCAGGATTCCACGGCTCGGTCCGCTCTCTTGCAGAGTTTGTTCAACGTCTGACGGTGTCTCGGTCGTTACAAAAATTCTTGATTGAATTATCGTCGTCGTTTGCAATCGCCGAATTGCGTGGGACAAAATTTTCGATAATACGATAATATATCTACGATATATGCAGGAGAGATCGCCTACGCGCTGTTGCAAGCGTATGGCAGACGAAGAAGAAGAAGATAATATGATATTATAAATTATTCAACCATAATTCTGAATATTGTTGAAACAATGAAAGAAATAATTCTTAAAAAAAAGCAAATCTTCAGTGATATGTAGTAACTAATGATATCTCAATAATGTTAATTGTTTCTTAATGTAACGCGTATAGTCCTACAGTTTTGCTCAATTATTTAAAAATTTAGCTACATCTGAAAATAATTTTGTTGAACCATTAATCATGGACGTTTAAGCATGATGAGCAATGCTGCAAAAAAAAGTGTTAACATTCTAACAACCAGTTTGAACGTTCTACATAATTATTTTGATGATATAACAAAATTATTCTTAGATCCGTAGCTAACTAATTTTTTAAACAATTTAGCAACAGTTCTAGTCTTTCCGTGTATTTGAAAAGGAGTCTTTCATTGAAGATAAATGCCAGAAACAGTTTATAGCCATTTCACAGTTCGTTTAAACATATTCTCTACTTCAGGACAATTAATGGTGCAAATAATCATCGCGTCGGCTCTATCTGCAGGAAAATATTTACGCGAGTATTAAATATGTTTACGTTGCTCTTGGCGTATTTTATAAATGAGGAAGGCCTTGTGTGAAAAAGAGTGGCCTTTCGGCGCTCTCGGAATAACGTGACGGACGCGGCGCAAAGGAAGAAACAAAGATCGCTGGCATTATGCAAGGTAAACGTTGCCCGCGGTATGCTCTCCCGTAGGTATCCGCTGTCTGTGTGCACAGGAATTAACGCATAGAGGTGTGGGACTGTCGCAGCTGGATAGGCGAGATACAGGAGATCGACGCTGTCCAGAGAGTGTGGAACCGAAGAGACGGAGGGAGCGAGAGAAAGTGTGTGCGTGCGGACCCGCGAGAGCGTAGGGCCAACATCGGCGGAGGGTGAGAAACGGATGAACAGAGAAACCGGGACAGAGGGTGCATCGGAGAGAGTAATTTCGACATTCTGCGGGTTTGCTTACATCCATCGGTTCAGTGATTTCCGCGTACGCGTCGCAAAATGTGCAACGTCGCAGCGTCGTACGTGTCGCCGCAGCGTCAATCTCCAATTTCTTCTCTCCTTTCGGCAGAATACGTGTTTCCGGCCGGATATACAAACGATAAAAAAAAAGGATTAGAGTGAACTTATACGAAGTCCTTCGGCCATCTTGCGAGCCACACTTTGTTTGCTTCTTTGATTAATTTTTTCGACTCTTTTCAGTAAAACATTATAAAAAGGTTCGTCACATAATTTATGTATCATGTTAATATTTCGATAATTATTATTTTTTCAATTGCTTACTCTTACAAAAATTCAATACTGGCAGTATTAAATTTCTGTAAGGGTTGTTCTTAGTTCTAAAAAAAAAATTTATTTCGAATCGTTCGCAATTTAAAGCTACTGGTTATGATTTAAAAATATTTTATGTAATCACGTAAATGTGCAATTAATAAATCTATTTAACCATATATATTATTATCGTTATTATCGTGAAATTCGTAATAATAATTAGGAAATGGGAAGTTTATATTCCGCGAGAATAAAAATGAAAAAAATGAGCAAAATCAAATTTTGTTTATATATACATATAATACATGAAACAATCGGTTGTTCCATCGAAACAATATTTAAAGTTTCTCTTTCAAGAAACAGGGAACTAGATGGATCCTTAGGCAATGGCCAGGTAATCTCTTCGCGCCGGAGGAGGTTGTGTTTTACTTTCATTCCGATTAATAATTCAGTATCAATTAGTGGCCGTTTGAATTATGAAGAGACCTTTCTTCGCTCCTGACTTTCCGGCTGGCGGATCTCGTGGCTTCCTTGCCAAAGGAACGAAGCAAAAAAACACGGGAGGTCGACGGGATACCTGAGCTCGGATCTCGCGCGCGGCGTATTGCGCCCGCCCCGTGTTTTTGATTAAATTAAGTCAATTGCCGTAATAAGTGCGCCAGCACATCTAAAGCGTATGCTTTTACTTGATTAAGAGATAATTATTCGAAATGTTAAGGGTGACAAACTTTCAGGTAATCTTCCAGCTCTTTCACTTGGTGGAAATTTTCCATCGCGGGCGTAAAATCAAATCTAATAAGTTTATGCATGTATACGTAACTTTCAGTTGAGCCACAATAAAAAGATCGCGATAGTGAAATCAAGCCGCGTATCGAGAAGGATTCGTAAAACGTACGATAAAACGCGCTTCATGTTTTAAAACTCTTTCTACGTCCATTTTCCGAAAAAAGGTAGCTCAAACATTGCCACGAAGGAACAACAGTTTTCAGACTCCCGTTGTAGTTGTACAAACACCGTTAGACTTCCCCGTTACATCGAACGCGATATTGTAATATCGAGCAGCGGCAAACACGACTTCTATTAATTCCATTTTCGCAAAGATACAGTAGATTAACGAAGGATGGTCGAGGGGGTAGCGAACGAATAGGGGAGAAAGGAGGAGGTATATATAAAGAGAGAGAGAGAGAGAGAGGAGAGGCCGCTGAAAGAACATGCTGGACCGCTAGAAGCCCTCGCTGATGCAGTGGAGGAAAGGAAAGGCTGACGAAGGCAAAACCGCCCCTGAAAAGTCTCAGGGGTGGAAAAGACTGGGACGATGGTTACCGCCAAGTGGATGTAATTTTTCCGTTGTTTGATTTTCATTAACGACTTGTGGCCAACGCGGACTGGCAACAACGTAGCTCGAAGGCAGGGGAGGTCCAAGAAACGGGAAATTATGCTCCACCAAACAGATGTATCCTTTATTTCATTTTCTTCGGCGAATGTAGTCGAAAGTTTATTCCCGCCGCCAGAGGCGGATACGCGCTAATGGCGAAAGTCAGCAGGAAACAAAATATCTCTCGTGTTTTATCGCTCGGCATTATCGTCCAGCTGCAAAATATCCTGAAATAAGGTCAACGAGGAAGCTACGGAACGAGGTATATTCAATATCGGAGACAGAGTGGCATAATAAAACGAGAAAATCAATTTGACAACCTTTAGTTTGGACAGTTCCTTCGAACGTAATCCAATCAAGAAAAGCTTCAGTTGTTAGACAGGTAGATAGAGAGATACATAAATATAATTTTATTTCAGGATTATTAATTTAAATATTATATCTTTTGCGTAATATATCCCAGAAAAGTGATACCAAATTTACGTAACTTATTCAAATAATGTTTTTAATTTAGAAGAGTAAAAGACTTAATACAAATTTAGATAATTTCATAATTAATTAAATTTTATTATGACAACTTGTAATATTTTCGTTATTATATGATGAATTCTCATGATTACTTACGAAATCATTTGTGGCGTTAATATGATATTAACACACAATAGCTGATATTTGTCAAAAATCATTTTTACTTTTGAGCATTTCGAAAAATTTTTAACAACTAATGCTAATCCTACATTAAATTTGGTATATCTTATTATATTTACACTATGATAAATATAATAAAATATATATGTATGTATAAAAATATCAAGAGACTATCATGCTCTATTACACAAGAATTAATTACATTTTTCTGTAACTCAGCGGAAAAAAAATAAAATTTCTTTCTTTATTTTGTAATCTAAGTATAGAACACGTGTTTCCTGTATGTATCGGAAAAGCAGGAAGCATGACATAAGGACATATGTAAACAGGAAACTATCGAGCCGGGTGTCTCTCTTCCTCTGTCGAGAAAGAGCAGCCCTCGCGCGATTTTCCCAAAAAGGCAGCGCGGACGCGATAAAAAAAAAAAGGCGCGGAGTGAATAATGGAAAGTGGCGAATTCCTTTTCTGGTATAATAGTCGCGGGGCAGACGAGCTCCATTAAAGGTCTCTAAATCCCCGACGTATCCCGCCCCCTCGCGCTACGCGATTCACTCATCCCTGCGACCCCCCGACCCCTCTCGTAACCCCGCCGCGTACATGGACGGATCATGACCCAGCATACGGGCGTTCGCTTTTGCTCGTAGACGCATATTTATTCGCAGTCCATTTTGGTTTGTTTGCACAAACGAGAGAGTCCGTCAGGCCGACGACGGACCTCCGACCGCCGCCGCCGTCGCCTGGTCGCCCCACTTTTCCGGGCACTTCGCTTTTGCATTCCTACGCCCGCCCCCTTTCGGGGATAAAAAACACAAGGGAAGCTGCTCTGTCCTTGACGTACTTTTGTGATCACTCGTGAAATCGCGCCGCGAGCTTTCCAAGTATACTTTTATATTTGAGATGGTTTCGTCTCTAACAATATGATCTTTATTTTACTCTTTATTATAGAACGTCATCTTGACTAAGGTGATATTTTTCACAAGAAATTCTTTGTAATGTTTTAAGATGCTAATAAGCATCTCGAAACATCGTTAATAATTTATTGGCTATATAATTAGTATCATTGTTGAATTGATAATCAATTATTTTATTTATTTCCAGCTTCAGTTCATAATTGCTTTTTAAGTCTGACAGTAACCGATATGTAGTTTATAGAATTAAATATGTATCCAATATAAATTAAATAAAAATATTATTAGGAACCAAGATCCATATTTGGCGCTTCTCTGCATATATTTGCATTTTATTCAATCTATATCTGCCAATATAATATTAATTTTGACTAGAATTATCATTACGATATATAAAACAAAAATTTGTAATTTTAATTAGATTGTAAAAGAAATGATTACAAGTGTGTAATCATGCTAGCAAAACTCAATTGATAAAATTCTTTTGGTGCAATTTCTCGTAAAATATATTTTTCTGCTTCTAGAAAGAACATATCTTAATGATAAATGAGAGTGATGCAAAAAGGAAGCGCGATTAAGAAGAACACGGTACGCAAGGGGTTGGAGTAGTCGCGAGTAGCGTCAAACCGTTTTGAATTTCAAACCCGACGCGGTTGGAATATCGGATGAGATTGCGGTTAAAAATTGTACGGTATTACTTAAGCCTCGTCTCGCCGAACTCGAGGAGTTCTTGATGATACAATTAAGTCGGGCAACAGCGGATTTTCTGACTCGGAAAATTATCCAATATTTTTCACGCGCCGCGGGAGGGTACGTCGCCGGCCGAGGGACGAGCAAAGGGTGAGAAAAATGCCAGGTTGTTCCGGCATGCTCAGGAATTAGAAGCGAAAGGGGGTGCGAGAATATTGAGAGGAGTACAAGGCGCCTTTAGATAGGACGAAAGGGTGGCTTTCTTCTAATGAAAAGTGAACCTACTAAGACGTTTTTCCCAACGAGAATAAAAGATGCTTGCAACACCTAGCTTAAATAAAATTGCCCTTTCTCGACATCATCGCGATATAGAGACGATAAAAAGATCTACCTACGTGTTACATTGTCTCTAAACGTAATTTTCAACTATTCTAATTATTCTATAGCACATCGAGTTCTGTGGATATATATGTATATAGAACATCGCGTCTTTTATTATTCCGTCACAAAGATGCAGTCTATAGTACGCGAACAGTATATACACGCCTCGGAAAATTACAATCCGATTTACAATACATTAAATGTTATCGATTTATAGTTGGTATACATGTGCTTTAGAGAAGAAGATTTAACCCTTTTCCCACTATCTAGGGTATTTCGTGTCGTACCGATTCTTGTTCATACAAGTTTCTCGCAAGTACGATAGATTATTAAATTATATATTACATTTTATTATTTTCTAAAGTAAAGTTTCAACATCTACACAGCTGAAAGTACGTTCGTGAATTTTTAGAGATTTTTTTGAACCATTTACATAAATGAAAAAATGAACAGATTCGAGGCACCCAGGGTAATAGGGATGAGGTACCGTTTTGAGTATGGCATCGTAAGGATTAATTTTAAGGTACGTACACGGAAAGAAAAATTTTTACCGGCGCAGTTAATTATAGTTCGTTAAAATTTTATTTACTACTGTGTAAAGAAAATTTGCCATTGTTGTGATACTATATCAGTTTCTTAGCAAAGTATACTTGTCTGCTATAATCATATTGATTACAAACTGCAATCTACTATTCTAGCTAACAGACATGGATATAAAACAATTTTTATTCAATTTATTAGTTATTAGTTTTATTAGTTTCTAAATTAGGAATAATTAATTTAAAACTGAAAAATATGTTGCTATGCGTTCTGTCCGTTAATCTGCTTAATTTTTAAATAAATAAGTGTTACACGAAGATGGAACGCAAATTTAGTTATCAAAATAAGTATATTTCTGACTAATGAGTGATCTTTATCGCAGCACGAAAGTAATGTGTGGTAACTGGGTTGCGGTCGAAGTACTCTAAATCACATTACCTCATATATACATTGGAAATTTTAATATAAGATTTTATTCTTTATTTATCAAATTATATGCATAAGCAACAAGAAAGTTCAGTGACTTTTTTAATGTTATGTATAACTTTTAGATAAAACAGAAATTGGAAAGAAAAAGAGAGAAAAAGAGAGAATGCATTATAGAAGGCTAAAACGATTACCGTGTTTAATATTCATTTCATTCGCTGTCTTGAATATTAACGTCGATATAAAGTAGAGGGCGTTTCAGAAAACTAAAGCGCGAGCGCGGAAAGATGTACGCGTTGTATATAAATAAAATAAACGAAAAGATTTTTTTCAAATAAGCATCACCATCTCTTTTATATTGAGACACAATAAAACTGTTACTTCTTGAAATTACATTACGCCCTTCCCTTGTGTTTAATCGGTTTGACTTAGCAAGATGAAGAAATTATTTGATTGTCACGACGCGATGGATTAAATAAAATTAAATTTCAATCCACGGCACATTCCTTTTAGAAATTGAAACCACTAGGTAGAATATTTTCAGAGAACAAGTTTAGCTTGAATAGATACTCTTGTCAGTTTGGGGACGTGTGACCAAATAAGCAAACCTACAGTAATCCGTGAAAATGATTATTTTCAGTTGGCTAAATACGTTCGAAGTTTCTTTGGACGCAATTAGTAGATAATTGAAGATCCTGGGTCTTTCGCAATTCCAATGCCTCCATTGATTAACTGAGAATCGATCTTGCGTAGCGATTAATAAAGCGTCGAATATTCTCTCCTGTATTCCAAAGATTTGGCAATTCGACACCTGATTTATTGTATCAAGTACTAGAAAAGTGCGAGATTTTTGAAATCACGTTTCTCTAATGGAGGAGAAGAGGAAGAAGTGGCGGTGGCGGCAGCCTCTTCACCTCGCGCTCTCCTGTTTTTCGTCGCTAATTCGCCGAGAATTGCGTTGCGTCGTTCCCGCTCCCGAAAGCCGCATTTGTATTCAGTCGACGGCGTCGGCCGGATCGGGGGTGCGCTCTCGAGATCGCGGCAGATGAGGTGCTTTAAAAAGAGAAAAGGAGTAAACGCGCGCGCGAAACGCGGCCGTGGCCGCGCGGGAGGAGCGGGCGAGATGAATAAGAAGGAGAGGAAGACGGGGGGGTGGCTGCAGAGGAGCGGAGGATCACGCGTATTTCATATGCGGGGGGGCTGTTTTGCTTGGCCTCGGCAATATTATTACCATATTTTTCGCATAATGCGCTCGCGTGTATGTCTCTTATTTCACGCGACACCCTCTCGCTACGCGCTATCGCGACGAGGAGCGGCGGGGAACGTGATGCATTTTAACGTCTTATCATTCCGTTGTTCGTTCCATGTATCTTTTTATGCGCTATCTGCGATGCACCGATGAAAAGTTTATGCGCTACGGTCATGCAGGGCATCGGAATTCGTCTTTGACCTAGTATTAAATGTAAGCATTTTGATAAAGCATTTTTTATTCTTTATCGCGAAAGTGTTTGTGCTCCTTGACATTGAAGTACAAGATTAATGTTGGGGAATATAATTGAAATAAAAAATAGTAATAGAAATATTTATTTAAAAGATGTATCTATAAAATAATTTAGAATAAATATTTTGTTTAATAAATATAAAGAAGCAAATAGTATTTAATATTTGTATATGTATACATTCACTTGAAATAAGACATTTATTTTACATTTTGATGTCATGAATAAATGAATTTTTTTATTTTCTATTGTTTCACTGAATATTTTCTTACTTTTAAAAATACAAGATAGAAAATAGTAAGATTAAAATAAATAAAACAGTACGCAGATAACACCAGTTTATGGATATAAAGAAGGAATATATAAATATTTTTTTTCCCAAATAGCTAGGTAATCAATCACAAGTGAAGTTATTATAAATGTTTATAGAAATTGAGTTATATCAATATATCCATTAGATATGTGCTGTTCTATTATTTTAATATTTTTTACTCTCAAGAAATAGAAAATAATAAATAAAACAGTAGAAAATGGAGAAAACTTATTTATCCGTGATATCAAAGTGTCAAATAAATATCTTATTTTAAGTGTATATATAATTGTATATAGTTGTTAAATAGCGTTATTGCTTTTTTAATATTTATTACATAAAATATTTATTCCGAATAGTATTTTTAATAGATGCATTCTTTAAATAAATATTTTTATTGAATCTATTTTATTTTTTCCTAATTTTGTAAAATACGAGAAACAGAGCAAAAATAAGTTTATTATAAAATATTAAATCCACTTTAGATATATTAGAGAAAGAGAGTGAACTTTTAAAAAAGCATCGAAGCATTATTGAATATCATCTAAAAAATTGAGCACTTGAGTCAAAATATACTGCAGTATTACGTACGTATTAATATTAGTAAAAAGTTTTTGTTACAAAAAATGACATATTAATAAAAAAAAAACGTTACCAAGAGATCAAGATTTCTCCATGGAAAAAGTCAGAATTTAAAATACACGCGACCCTATGAAAAATTTTAATGCTCTTCTCCATACATAATATATCCGTTCTACGACACGAAAAAAAATGTGAAATCGCAGAGTCATTTTCCGAACATTTACCAAGGCACTTCGGGCAATACTTCACCCCCGAAAGCGGAAGGGATAAAATTTTAGAGTCGCGGAGCCACGGAATGATGGGAAAGCGTGCGGGGATGACGCGTCGAATCGTAGCGCTTTTCAATACAAGCACGCGAATGAAAGTGAAGGAAGCGGTACAGAACGAAGAGAACTGAAACTACTAGCATCCCCCTTGTTCCACGTCGTGCACGGTCCGCGGAATCTATTCGTGTGTAGATTCCGGAAAATTATGGTCGATAAAGAAACAAATTTCGAATTCCGTCGAAACGGCACGTTATAAACATTATTCCGCTTGTAGCGGGATTCTCACCGCCAACCCTCTCGTATTGATGTTTTCTCGAGCACCCTCGAACGTTTCGAGCGTCATCATCCCTTTAACTTGAATATGATTTTCGAGTGCTCCTGCGTGTGCGATAAACAACGTGCGGGTACGGCGAACGATCGCAGAGCATCAACGAGGTTCGATAGGTTAGTAATTTTATTAGCAATCGCGAATCTCACTTTTTTATCAAAAAATTTTATCATATTTAAATATATTCGTCACTTTCATACTTATACGTGGAATTGCAATAAAAGTAAAATAAAAATTACATTGGACACACAAAAAATACACACACATAGGCGAATATTTATCTCAAATCGCATTAAAAATTTAATCATAATTACGGCAAAATTAACACTTCAAACTTTCGTTTGCCTTTCGCTTACCTACGTGTCCGAAAAAGTAGAAAGTTTTGAAATGGTTTGAAAATTCTCGAGTACAAGCTCACCTGGAAATAAAGAAAGCTCGTGTTACATATCAATATTGATTATATGATTAAATTAATTTTTAATATTAAATCTAAATTATTTCCACATAATTAAAAAGCAGGAATTTTCGTATCATCGTGTAACTTAATAAAATTTAATAAATTTTTGAAGAAATAAAGTTATAATATTGACATATATTATTATTATTATTCAAATTATGATCCGATAAACAATGTCTATTAAAAAAATAGCATTTACCTACAGAAATCAATAAAGACTTTCCAGCTCAAACAAACAGAACGCCGCGCAAGATCTCTATCTAAACGTCCATATTGCGTAAAAAGTACAGCCATGTGTTCCGAGTTATTTATACAAGCAGGGCGCGTTATGTGTTCGCACATACTATGTAGTTTTGTCTAGATAAACAATTGCGTAATACAGAAAGAACGAGAAAAAGAGATATTAAATAAATAATAGAGAAACTGCGAGTTACATAGTTTAAAAAATGTCGCTCGGCGTGAATACATCTGTAAATATCAATTCTGTAAATATTCAATTCTGTTTATTTGATTTTTATAAATACGATATTTATACATTAACTTTTTTAAAGCACGATTTTATTTGTGTGCAGCGATTTCAAATTTTAATAGCATGTCTACTGAGAAATTTTATTATAAATTTTAGAACGATATATTGTGCTTCTTAAGCAGACTAATTATATTAAGGGAACGAGAAAAAAATGGTTAAAAAATTAAAATATTTAGTTCGATATGATCAATTGGGTTCAACAACTATTTAATTGCACAAAAAAAAAGATACAGTTTATTTATGTTAACCATTCAAATTTAACAAAGAATACTTGCCATTCAAATTTAACAAAGAATCAACTCATTATTTAGTTGCACGTAACAGACTAAACATTTTAATTTTTCAACAAATTTTTTTTCTCAGTGTAGCAAGGTTTAATTTTGCTAGCAGACTAGCAATTATACGACAATAGAAAATATTTATCAAGTTGTTTAAAGAATTGAAAATTCAATGTAATGTTCAATTAATGTTCAATTACCTATTATTTTAAAACGCGAACATGCGCTATGCACGAATAATAAAGGAACATCGAGAGAAATCGAGAGAAAGCTTTTAATCACAAGTTTCCGAAGTACCTGAAGTTTTTGAAATTTCTGAAGTTTCTGCTTAAAGTAGGTATACACGTCTCACTCGTTTACAATCGATATTTGACTTCACGACCGGATACTTTATCACCGAAGCAGAGGTGAGTTAGAGTGGACTTTGTTTCTAACGGGACAGAAAATGATGAAGACATGAATGGAGGTACCCGAACGACCGTTGGTCCCAACAGGGTGCTCAAGTAAAAATATTTAGGCCGTTATCGAATCGATCCCGCACGTGACCCGAGCTACTTAGCGAGTGTCTCGAAGCTTTGTCTCGATGGACGGCGCACATTGCGAGATACATAAATTCTTAATTCCGCAATTCTTTTTCTTCAAACGCGATTTACATCATATGCTAAAAACTTGGAGATAGCTAATTCATATTTAATAGTTATTATTACATCGCATGAAATTCCTAATAAAGGTACTCTTAAAAAGAAAAGATTTGGTCAATTTAACGCTCCGCAGCTGATGTCAAAATCTGTAATACAATTATTGACACTAGATCTCTGAGACCCATTTAATTTATGTTAACTAATTAAATGGCATTAATTAATTTCAAGGAATCAAAACGACATAACTTGTATAAAAAAGACTAAAGTAAAGTTTATTTTAATAATAATAATTCGAGATTTATAACTGACAGTAGATCCAACTGATCTGAATGTTAGCTCCGGAGAGTTCAATCAAAGATAAACGACAATATTGGGATTACGATGTCAGAATTAGAACATTAAAGATATGGCAAATCAAGCAATATTTTTTAAATCTAATAAACCTTCAGAAGTCAAAGTAATTGCGACAGAGAGAAAAGCGAATATACGGAAGTACTAACATTCCTCCTAAGTCGTTTATAGATTCTATAAGGGGGCAGTTTATATGCAGCCTACGGATGGGGTCAGCATGGCAGAAGATATATATTTTTCAATATAACACGCGGGGGACCGGCGGCTCGGACTGTGCGAATAGCTCGACAGAGGATTCGAAGGAGGATTCGAGCAGGAGTCGATGTTATTTTTTATCTTTATTAGATTGCCGGATACCCGTTAGTTGAGGTACGACCTGCTACGGACGAACGTGCATGAATATCAAGTGCCGGGTAACACGTGGCGCATTTTATCGTCTGCTCCCGGCGACTTGAGTATATCCTCCGACCGTAACGGACTCCACCCTGTGTCAACCCTTTCGATAACGGGCTAAGAAATCGCGTAATTAACTCATAAACATTTCGTAATCCATGCAGACAAATGCAAATGCACGCAACACAATTCTTATAAAAAGTTATCTTGCAGTTATTGCGATAATTACTCTGCACCTTCCAATTAAAATTTTTGATTACCATAAATTATAATTCTTTCAAATTAAAATCTTCCTCTAGAAAAAATCAACCGTTATCAATTATTTTCTTGAATTACGTGTATGTGTATGTTTTGTCTAATTACGGGAATATGAATTCCTAATTGCACATCGACACGAAGACCAACTTTTCTCGCCAATTTTAACATGGATAAGCTGCAATTACATTTTAAAGAAGGCGGATGGGCCCGCCGCGCGTTTGAACGATAAGAAAACGTAGACGGATGTTTGTTTGGTGGGCCGTTAATGTCGCCGTGTGTATTGTTTACAGAATAACCGCCCGCCTCGCCCGCCAGCGGCGGTGCGGTATGTCGATATTGAGAGAGTCTACGCGGCGGTGTCTTCCTTTGAAAAATACTCAAGGTAAACTCGCGTGTTGATTGTATGTTCAGCCTGTGAGAGGGCGAGCTCGTGTGTAAAGAGCGCCTCTCGGTGGAATTTCCAGGACGTTACATCGGCTCCTTCCAAAGTACTTTAGTTTCCGTGGGAATCATAATCCCAGTTGTGAACGACTCTGCGAGTTATCGGGGAATTTGCAAACATAAGGGTCGCTTGGAAATCTCGCCAATCGGAATCTCGTCGGCCTCGAGTGGGTCAAAGTCTTCGATTTTGTCTCGCAAAGAAACGCGCAAGAGACAGATTGTTATCATTGCACAAGCATGAATTTTATGGATAACGTACAAAAATGTAGATTTTGCATCAGTTTGGATATCAATATTTGTTATAAACTTTTCTGTAACTTGGTGCGAAAGATTGTGATTGAGATTATTTAGAAAACCTGGTCGCCTAAAGCGTACCTGTGATCTCTTAAATCGTATCATTTTCGAAAATATCGAATTTATGAATTAAAGTAATTAAAAATATAAGGAACCATTAACTAATACTTATTTTATTAATAATTTTTCGAAAAAGCGCTCAAATATTTAATAATTAATAAATGAAAAGATAAGAAAATCGAAACAAAACTGGCTTGAATTTATTTTCGTAATTGACATATTCTTATTCATAGCAATTACTAGTTTTACTATTATCACCTTTCAATCTTTCATTATCTTGTATTATTTTTTTATAGTTAAATTTGTGATAGTACTAATCAGGAAACTGATAGAGTTTATAGAAATATTGATTTAATTTTTATAATAAGTAAATATGTATATACAATGAATGTAAAATATTCTACAACAAACCTTTATTTATGAAAATGTAATAATTCAAAAAATAAAATTGCATAATTACGTTATTATTAGCTATATGTATAAGTTGATAAAAAATTTACATCAGATGTACCTGATTTTCTAAAATGCTGATAGCATGCACAAAATAAAATAAAACTTGTTAAAATTTTTGTTTATATTACTTATTTCTTACTTATTTTCTATTTTTGTTACTAAATGCTGGTTATATAAGTAAAATTGTAATTTTAATGAATAAACACGCTTTAGGAGACCGGTACGCATTCAGCAACTTTCTCCTACTATATTTTAGTATTCGGTAATACACTAGTTAATGTGAAAATAATTGTGGACGCATGGTCGAGAGAACGATATAATTGTGAGGAATCTTTCAAACAGCTTAGCCCGTATACTCCCTCGTGTCGTTCAAAATGCGTATGAACGTACCGGCGGACATTAATTAATGGAGACGTAACGAGTGGGCGTAGCCGGGGACTAATATGCGAAATAAATCTGCGGTAATAGTAAGTAATTTGGCCAATAAGTCGATAACAAATTGGGTTTGCCAGCGGCAGTGCGCGGCTCCCTTAATGGCAGGCAAGTGACCGGATCCACCCCCTTGGACACCCACTGCCCTTTCACCCGTTCGTCGACCGTGCAGAGCCACCCCCGCGTGCGCGTCGCCTTTCATCCCCTCCTTCACATGCTCGAGAAGCACCCCCTTTCGCCGGCATATTCAATATTTCACAGACTCGTAATATAGGAAAGTTTTGTTTAAGCTATAAAGTCAAAGGGGTGGCCGACGAAGGATGGCCATCCTTTAGTGGACGTTGCCGTGTCGGAAACAACGAGGCGTACATCTGAGAAAACAGAGCGAAGCCTCTATGGAAAATTACAAGATATGAGACACGATATATACATTTTTTATATTAAAAGCACAAATAATTTTATAACTTAAACTAATTGAATTATAATTTGGACAGATATTAAAACTTTATATAAATTTTTTAAAAATATCTAAATTATTTAACTTAATTTCATTTAAAAAATATTATCAATTTACATATCATCGATAACTTTATTTGTTCTTTTAAATACACTCAAAGACTATTCGTATACTTTTCAGTATAATATAATCCAATGTTCAACTAGATTAAAGATAGCGATGTATTGATAGATGCAACGGATTCGAAAAGTAGCGCCTTTCTTTATTCGAAGACGAAGAGGCATAAAGAAAGCCCGCTGGTCAGTCGTAATGAATAATGTCCACATCTGTTCGGGACATCCCATCAGTAACTGCAGCCCCTTCGCCCCCACCTTCTATACTTCCTCACCTTGGTGCTCACCCTAAAAACCATTTCCACCCCATCGCTGCTTTCTCACCCGATTTCGCTGCATATCAAATTATGGAGTTCTGAATGGCCGATCGTCGCCTGCTGCTGCTTGTGATATATTTGGATATATTAAATTTTTTTTCATGCTGGACATCTAACATACACATCTACGTTTACATCGCGGGCTGAATCAATACGATATTCAGCCCACTATCTTCTTATTTCCTTCGTCAGTTTTTCTTCGTTTCAACGATACAGAAATGATGTAATAACAGATGGAAAAAATATAGGAAAACATTTTTATAAATGTAATTAATTTTAACATCACAAGCAATTTGATGATATCAATGATTGAAAAGTATTCAAGAAACTTAACTATTTACTAAATAGAATTAAAAAAATTCTTGATAAATAATTTTAAGTATTCAAATAGTATATAAAATTAAATGTTATGTATATTATTCATCTCAAAATTTTACTAAATTAAAAATATTAGAAATAATTTCTTTTTAGAATTCCAATTTAATTTTTTAAGTTTATTTATCAATTTCACAAATGTTTTCATTTTTTTTAAAGATATGTATTCAAATCATATTTTCGACTTCTTTCACAATAAAAATTTTCGAACGAAACATCAGACTGGTATCGGAATTAACGATGAAAGCGCGGCCGAAAATTTGCAAGAAAAACGTTTATTGGACAATTACATTTCCCTTCGGCCCACCCATAAACCTCCACGCATAAGGTCGAGAGGCTTCGTTTGCATAGTCGCCGACACCTTGCGTGTCCATTACGGGGGGTGGCAGAGGCGAGCGCGGATTGGGGGGGAGGGTGGCGAGGGTGAGACGGTAAGAGGTGTGAACCGTAAACGCGCCACGTGCGCCAAATGGAAATGGACCAAATATCGCTGCAAACACTCGACCGTGCGAGTATCGATATACGACGCACCCTCCTACATCTCTCCTACCTCCTGATCCTCCCCCGAACTCTACTACGCTCAAGGCACACACATATGGGCCCGTGTGTGAACCTCCGTTTGTCGTTTATATGCCACCCCTCCTATCCCCTCGTCACCCCCGAACACACGTGTGAGTGTGCGACGTTCTGCTCGAAAATTCTCCGGTCATTCGAATCCATCAGGAGCCCGCAAAATATCGTGAGCTACTTCTCTTGTACTCTTTGACGCTTGCAGCATGCGTGTGAGTGTTGGCACAAAACTGTGTATGGCACCGGTGGAAATACGTGAAAAGGAAATCGTACGGTTTCTAAATGGCGCATATTCTGGCGGTAATACTTTTTGCACGTTAGAGACCAGTGAACTTCGACCCGTTTTGTAAATTAGTTTTATGCTTTCTCCTTCTTTTTTTTTATATGGTGTATAATATTTGATATGCTCTACACATTAAATAAATTATTACGTTAACTATTTTTTCTATAAAACGCACTTTTTGAAACATTAACTTAAAAGTTTCTATCGTTTTATGTACACAAATATATAAATTACATCAGAATAGAATTCAAATGATGGAACAAATTGAGCCTTCAAATATAATTATGTATAATGATAAGAATGAGTATTAATATTTCTATTTAGTATACACAGAGAGAAAAAATTGTAGTGGTGGCAACTATAAGGGGACAACCATACAAATTTTGTTAATATAATTATAATACATAGTTAAGTGAATTACATTATAATTATTGCAACTAAATTAATGGTTAAGTTATTGCAACTAAATTAATAGTATAGTTATTGCAACTAAATTAATGGTTAACTAATAAAAAAATAGTTGTAGTGTACTATATAATAAAGTAATTACAACTATTTTTTATTAGTTTTCTTAACCATAAACTTAGTTGCAATAACTATAATATAGTTTACTTAACTATATATTATAATTATATGAACAAAATTTGTATGGTTGTTCCCTTATAGTTGTCACCACTACAATTTTTTCTCTCAGTGTATAACGTAACATTCAATGGATACTTTTTAATAAATAAAGTTTCGTCAATTTCTAGTTATATCAATATCGATTTTCCTCTTTAATGTTCCACGAACTTGCCTCTGAAAATTACTTTCCACCATTGAACAAAGTCTTGCTTCTAATGTGAAGTCTTGCTTCTCGTACATTAAACGCATTATCGCGACGGATCAATTAAATTCCCTACTCACAGAACACCGCGAAGAAGGAAGAAGAGAAGCGCGCGAATGGAAATAATTCCCTTCTTGCTCCTCCCCCCGCCCCTCAGCCGCTTCTTCATTTATCCATTCATCCAATTCGTCGGCGAGAATCGTGGAAAACATGAAACTGCAGCGGAAATAGGCAAAAAGAGGAAGAGGAGAATAAGGACAGATGCGCAAGATGCGAATATAAAGAGCGACAGAAAGCGAGCGAAAGATAGGGAATGAGAGAAAGAGGGCGAGGGAGAGAGACGGAGGATCAACGGGGGAGATGGAGGGAGCGAGTGCTTCTAACTAAACAAATATGTACTCACGTACTCATTCACCTATCTCCCAGTCAGTTCTACCTACGCTCCTAGAGCCCTTTTAAAGACTTTTCCTGCTGCTCTTCCATCCCCGTGCCCCGCGACACCGAGCGCCGACACATATACTCGTAGCGGTCCCGACAAAGGGAAAAGCGCGGTTAGAACATGAAACGTTCAAACGTTCCGGCTGTACATGTGTGCACGTTTGCTCGAGCGGTTTTAACGGGAAGAGAACGTCACGCGATGCCCGCGGAGTGCTCCCGCGGCGATTGTAGCGAGTCATCGCCGCTATCGCCGGCCGAGAATTTCACAAGTCCTTCAAATGGAGGCTACCCGATACTCGAACTTCGAGACGTATATCCGTCTCCTGGTGTGAGAAGAAGCCACGGAGGAGTAACAGTTTTCTAATCGAGTACATATTCGCGCTACGAGTCTCTATATACGTACGCAGATCAAAGATTACCTTATTTTTACAGAACCGTTATAACGCATGATCCTCTTGTGACTCTATTTGCCTTCATTTGCAATTTCTCATAACGCGTAAATGAATCATTGAAAGAACACGAGTACGTCTTTAAAAAATTACTTTTGCCTGTGTATATATTATGTAATTACTGAAGCTTTTTCTTGCGTTGGAAGGATCATCGTTTCTTATGGCACGCCATGTACTGAGAGAAATGTTTGGTAAAATCAACCAAAGTTTGGTTGAATAGTGATTAAATGAATTTTATAGTGATAGTTACTAAATATATAGCTGTTTTGACTAAATAATTTATAGTTTTAACCCGTTGAGGTCACACTTTCAAATAATAACATAACGGTCATATGAGGTCCACTGGACCCCCTGCACAAAATCAGTCGCCATTTGCCAGCTTTTTGATATTTCGTCGCAAAAATTTTACTGGACATACCTTGAGGTCTGTTCTTTATCATCCAATA
>QKQZ01003683.1:0-12308 GCA_003595255.1 Solenopsis fugax | reverse complement strand
TTTTTTTTAATTAGAATTTAACATAATGAAAAAATTCAAATAAAAAAACTGCAAAATTTGACTTTTTTACAAAAATATTCGTAAAATTTTTAATTTTTGAGATAATTCAATAAAAATTTAGGGGTGTATTCTCAAAATAGTATACTTTCAGATAAAAATAAGTTTCATAGAAAGTTTTGAAAAAAGTACATTTAGTTTGAAGTTTGAAGTGCTCAATTTTAACAAAAATCAAAGAGATGAGTTATAAGACGCAAAACAGGATAAATACATTTTTTTTCTTAAAAAAATATTGAATTTTATTCATAAAAGTTAGCGTGGGGTCTTTTGGACTCCTGGTGACCGTAACGGGTTAACCAAATAATTATTTTCATACAAGAAATTACAAAGTTTTGTTAAATGTAATTAAGTTTTTGGTACCAGTAACTACACAGAAAAAAAAATGACTATCAAATCAACAATTCATTGTTTCATATACATATAAGCAAGAATATAAAATCTTCTTGGAGGAATTTGATAATCTTGATCAGACATAATTTTCTTACATGAAGAAACAAAATTTCTGTACGTTAGCAAATTATGTCTCTTTGAGATTATAAATACTTCCAAGGAGATTTTATATTCTAATATATGAAACACTGAATTGTTGATTTGATACTAATTTTTTTTCTGTGTATAAAATTCATTTGATCACTATTCCACCAAACGATTTCTCTCAGTGTGCGCGATTAAAACGTGCATTTAACTCAAGTTATTCGTCGCAGATCTGCGGTTTGAAACGTCGTAGTTGCGAATTCTAAGATGATCAGAACGATATTTGTCGAAAGCCAAGGAGCCGATCGTATCAGCCGGATCGCCCCCGAAGTGCATCGTGCCGATTTCGAAAATGGCATCACGTACGATTAATCGCGATGCGGGGGGCCGAGCGCGCGTAGTACCTAACGAAGAACGCGGGTCGGACGTAATCCGCTCTCTCAGAGAGAAACGAAAGAGGGGACGAGAAGCTCGTAGGGGATGAGAATCACCGTGGCCCCCGAGGTGGGGTAGTCGCGCGCTAGATGATATCCAGAGGATTATTCTCTCCCGGTCGCATCACAAACTGCCGTGACAAATCGCCCTATACTTTATGAGACGAGTCTTTCTTCTGTGCGGCCCAGCAGCCGCTCACTCCGCCGGAGCATATATCACCCGAGGCTGTCGATATATTATCGCCCGCGACGCCTACCGTCGCCGCTCAGCAGAGTCAATACACGATGCGCCGAAACAAATAGCCTGCGAGAGACGCACTGCGCGAGCGGGAGAAGTGACAGTAGCAGCCGGCCGTCAGACGAAATCCTTCGTGGATTTAGACGACGATATATAGGTCTCGAGAATCGATGCGATCGCGTGCCTCGATATTTTTTTTTTTTTCTTTTCCTCTTTTTGACGATGTCGCAGGTCTCTCGCAAAAGCGTGAACACTGGCGAAGCGACGCGAGAGAGTACAGAAAACAATGAAGTGTAAACAAAATCGTGCAGTGTTCGAATGCATAATTACATATGTCATTATGTAAAATTTATGCGATACGATAATTCACGCCTATAAAATAAAAACTGAAGCACTGAAGATTGAAATCCCCGTTGCGCGATAGAGCCGCGATAAAACGTTCGCACGTTGATAGCTTCCCTGCCGAGGATAATAATTTTCGATGCACCCTCGTTTCGCGCTCCCACAATATATAAGCCGGCACATTTTTAATTATGTTCTTTCCTATTGCGCGCGACGCGCCACGTCGGTGTCTTTTAACGTAGGCTGTATAACTTGTTAATTTACAATTATGATATTCCTGGCCACTTTGTAATCGCGCAGCCGTTTCGCCATTCGGCGTTTTCTCAGCCCTCAGCCCGTCGTAACCCTTCCCATAAATTTCCTGCTTTCAGTGGCCGATTTATAATTACCGCTTTCATATACCCGAAGTGTAATTTGCTTGTGTAAATTCCACATGCTCGGCTCGATGTAGTAATATTTCACGAACAATTCCGAAAGGTATACGGTTTACGCGAGTGGCCACATATTTTCCGCTGCCCGCGAAAGATAACGGGGTTGTGCGAGATTTATAATACAATACTTCTACATTATACCTGCACCTTTTTTTTATTTTATAGAAAAATTTTCGAAACGACCCGATATTGTGATAAAAAAAAATAATTGCAGAATTCGTAAAATTTTTGTGCACACCGCATGAAATGGCAAATATAAAAATTGATACTATTACGCTAATATTAGTTTTCCGTGGAATGTCTTCCTCGAAACGCGCAAGCGCGGTAGCATTCTCTAAATATAAATTAAAATCGAAGCATTAATGCTTAAATTAATAACGAAGTAATTGAGACACGTGTGTCATATAGAATTTTAGAAGGTTTGATAATCCGAGTTTGTACCAAAATGACGCACCGTACAGCGAACTGTAATGCAATTAGATTTTAATAGGACCGTACATTATTCAGAAACGGCAGTTTCCACGTCGATGAAAATTTAGAGGCGATACTTTATGTTTTAATATTCATATGTCACATCAATGTCGAATAAATGCGCGACTGCTGTCCACGATGCTTTATATAATATATGCAAAGTGAGTGTGTAACTAATGAAAATTGAGGTGGAATTGTTTCTTCACGTTTCTATTTTCACATTTCAAGTTTTTTTGCTCGCCCGTTGACGGAAGATATAAGATAAGATAGTAGACAGCGGAAATGCACCAAATTTATCATGCACTCATTATGAAAGAACATCTTTATAACTTTCAACTTCGGAGTTTTATAATGCTAAGCAGCTTTTAGTTATCGAGTTTGTCAAATATAAATAATTAAATTAGATAAAATAACATATTGGTAAAAACGATAAAATAACATTAAAGATTTTTTTCAGTCTCTTTAACCCTTTCCCTACTATCCTGAGTATTTCGTGTCTGACCGATCCTTGTTTATATAAGTTTTTTCGCAAGTTCGATGAATTATTAAATTATATACATTTTATTTTCTAAAGTGAAGTTTCAACATTTGTTCTAGAAAGCTGATTTTTTGAACCATTTTAAATAGGTGAAAAAATGTACAGATTCGAGATACCCGAAATGGTAGGGATGAGACATCGTTTTGAGCATGATATCGCAAGGGTTAATACTTTCTTGTACTTTACATTTTGCTTTACATACGATATTTCTCTTTACTTTTAAAATATCCTTTATCTCATAATCAACTTACAATTCATTAACAGAAAAATTTTTTGAATGTTCGTATATTCTAAAATTCGATTGATACCAAAAATATTTAATCAAATACGTATAATAATCAAAGAAACTACAAAGATATTACGAAGTATTGGAAAATCAATTCATTTCGGCATGATGCGAATCGTGGGCCGCGTGCGATCGGCAGCCTGCAGTCGCGGATGATGCGTTTTACGCAGTGCTAATTCGTGGACCGCGTGTTTTCGTGGGAAAGAAAATTGCTCGCTTTTCTGTCTCTCTCTTTCTCTTTCTCTCTCGCGATTTCCCCAAAGGCTGATGTTTCGCAGTGCTTTCGTGCGTACGGTGGCGCGGTAGCCACGCGACTGTCGAGCAGGTAGTAGCTTACAGCTTTTCGAGCGTGGAGTTTCGAGGTTTCGCGGTTTCGGGGAGGGATAGGACGAGTGGGTGAGAGTATGGGGTGAAGTGAAAGGGGATGAAGCGTCGGCGCCCGACGATACACTACACTACCCGACACAACGATGCGTGCGACTATCCCAGTGCGTGCCACGCGCTCGACATGACAACACGTATTTCACCACGTTGCTCGTGTCAGCAACGAAGACAAATCTTTCTAATGGACAGTTTGGAGTGTAATGCCAATTTTTGTAATAATCCAGAATTTTATTGATACGTTGAGCTGCCAACTGGCATCACTGATTGTATTCCTACGTCTCAATATATTTAATGTAGTAATTGAATTTAGAAATAATCCATCAATAAAAATTAAGATACCTAACAGATGTTACAAAGAATTGAACATATCCATTTTCATCAGCAATTTTTTTCGCTTAAATTCTTGCATTAAAATTATATAAATATGCAAACATACAAGTATGAATCATTTGACGAGGAACAGTTTGTAGACGGCGAGTCGTTGAAAAACAGGAAATAGTAGGTACTTGCGAATTATGATAAGAAGTTCTTTATCAGTTTTAAAATACAGTTATAAAACAATGGCACAATGAAAATGTAAAATATTTCTATTTATAATTCACTTGCAAGAGCTTTATTTCCAATACGATAATAATAAAAACGTCAATAACAATAATCTTATAATTAGCACATTATTTGTTATTGCTGAATGATTATTATTATTTCATTATTAAAACGAAACGGTGACATAACATTTCATAGAATGCAATTTATTTTTAGCTGCCAACGCGCGGGCGCACACACACGTGCACACACACATACACGCGCGAGCGCACGACTGGCATAGAATGCGAAAGGTCAAATTCTAGAGTTGTATTTTATATCGTATCCCGTAACAGTTTATATTGCTCGCTGGAATTTCAAATACGAATTTTCTATGAAATGCAACTGCCGTTAATAGCCGACCGCCTGCGATCTCGATGTCGGCGTATAAATGCAAAAATTGATCCGAATGATTTCAGCAGCTGTTCACAACAAAAGAGAATAGCACGCTCTTCACTCCACACCTCTCATTTTTTATTCATGGGTCTAGACCTAGTAGATTTGTGCCAAGTTGTATGAGAACGGAACATATATCAGTTATCGTGCGCTTACTTGCTACAAAGAAGAATGATGACGAAGAGAGACAGATGTTGATAACTTCTCTGATTTATTATTATTCGACGATCTTTCGCGCTTGCGACGCCGATGTTGCGTTTCAACTCCACTCGATCATCGTCTTTAAAAATCTGGATGATTCGGATATTCCATTTAATAGTAATTCTTCATTTAAATATTCTTTTAATACGTTACACTTTTCCTTTAAATTTTGCTATTATTCATAAATGATGCTTCCGATTTATCGTCATTTTACTTCGTTCCCGAGATAACTCCAATTCATTTTTATAAATCCAGTATTATGTCGTCCTAATTATTTCTAAAATTTTTAAAAATTAGCAATAGTGCTAAAAAACGCAAAAAAATTTTTATAAAAAATGGAGAAGAATCATATGGTCGCGAAAAAAAATATCACATTTGATTCGGTTAAACTTTTTTCCTATTTCGTTCAATGACATTATTCGAAAGCATAGAAAATGTACGTCATTTAGAAACCTCTTTGTACGCGACGTTTCTTACCGACTTGAAAAACTTTTATAGAATAGGCGCATTCAGCGTTTCAGTAGATGCAATTGCAAGCGATGGCTTGGAAGATGACCTGATAACAATCGCGATCGATAAAGAAAACAGCTTGGCCGACGATAAAGCGTAAACACTGCGTTCCCCCTTTGTCAGCGTGTACACGCGGCATCGCGAACGTGAAACAAGATAAAGCGGAACAATACTTTCGTCGATTAAATGGATGCACTTAGAGGAAATTAATTTTTCGCGCTGGAAATAATGGCATCGGGTTGCTGACATAATTGACGGCGCTTTTTATGAAATAATAACGAACCACGGCTCGCGCCTACACGGGAACAAAGATGTAATTTGACATATTAATGCTAAATTCGGCGTCAGTCGTAACTCGTACCTTGCGATAATTATTGAAAAGTGTCTGGTCGTCTCGGTCAGATAAGAAGGATAAGAACGCGCCTATCTAAACAATGTCGTTACAAAGTAGTTGTACAAGATAACAAACAAATTAATTTCTAAAAATAAAAACACGAGAAAATACAATACTAGCTTAATATTTTTTTTCGAATTCACGAGAGAGAAAAAAAAAAGAAATGTTACAACTGAATAATAAAATACTTCTCCGAGCACATTAGCGAGCATACAACATTTAAATGCGAACGCTTTTACGGTTATACGTGGCGTATAGTCTCCGTGTTTCAAGAATAGTAATATCTCGAGACATTACAGAAAAAAAAACGACGTAACACGTCGTAAAGGGTGGTTGCGATTACAAATATTGCTCATTAAGTCACGTCGTGTTTAAAGTTAGCGGAGCGAGCATTATCGCTTGCTTACTTTACATCGTGTCGCCATCGTGAGAGTTAAGCCACTTGTTTTAAACGCTTGTCAAGAATTTCGTAGCTGCAAGTGGCCACCGTATCGATCGCTGCATTTCGGCGGAGTTTACGCTTACACACCTGTTTGATTGCCTCGCTCGCTGTTGCTACAAATTGACACGACGTCCTGATAGCACTCGCGACTTTAAGCCGACGTGGTTGCGCGTCGGACTGACTGATGTCATCGGAAACGTCTTTCCTTCACTGATACTGTTACATTTGTTACGACATTACACCGCGATGTTTATCTTGATTTGTAGTTTATACCACGTATTCCCGTAAACTTATATCTGGTACACAAATATTTCGAAAGAATAAATATCAATGTACAAATACTGATGACAAACACGTTTCACTTCAACACGATACGCATCTTATGAAATTTTTTGTGCAATTGTGAAAATTAACTGGTTAAATTCCGTAGCTAGTCTCATCCCCATTTCTACCAATGTAGATTAACTTTGATCTCAGTTTAACTTATTTTTTATCTTTTTCCAAGTCATAGAACTAAAGAAAGATAAAGAGTAAATTAAACTGAGATCAAAATTAATCTGTGTTGGTGGAAATAAGCATTACGATCGTCAACAGCATCACGATACACGAAACTGCAAATTTTTCATTGTACAATTATGTCATGTTCCAATCGAATTGTTTTATGACGTGTTTACAGTGTATATTTATATTTAAATATCATTATTATTACCAGCATCTTGTGGGTAATAATATTATCGACGTTAAAATTTAAAAGAAAAAAAATGTATTTTTTCTCCAATAAATGCACATTGTTACACTGTCACTTGTCGCATCTTGAAGAGATCATTGTTACACTTGTGCTGCACACTTGAAAATTATTGCATCCTGTTGCATCAGCGACGAGATCGCCAAGGCAAGTGGACATCCGCACCTCCGTGAACGTACGCACTGATCAATCACTGATAACTCCAACCACCGGTCTCGTATCTTCGCAACATGTGTCATTCCCATGGAGCATGGGAATTCACGCGCGATACATTCGATACACAAAAAGTATCGCTCGAATCCACTCCATTCACTGTCAGTGAAAAGTTCGTTACGTTCTCTTTCTCTATCTCTCTTTCCCTTTCTCGCGTGTTCACAACACGCCCGAGGAGGACGATCGTTGCGCGATCTTGGTGAACCGTTAGACAGAGAGAAGCAGATCGACAGGTCGCCTCAAAACGAACCTGAGCGAAGGAGAGAGATGGACCTACTGGAAGCGACCGAGAGAGCAAGCGCGAGAGTGCGAGGGAAAGAGAGAGCGAGAGAGACAGTCCGAACACACGGACACACGTGTGCCCGATGTGTCCGTGTATGCTCACAAGGAAGGAAGAAAGAGAGAGAGAGGGAGAAACATACCCCAAAGGTGTCAGAAGGCGCTGGCAGTGTTCCGCGGTATATCTGCCGGTTGTCTCGAGACATCCACGCTCAGTAGGCGATACCGTGTTTGCCACGACGCTGCGAGGCACCCCAGGCAGGCCTCCGAGGGTGGCCTCGAAGGCGGTGGTAGGGCGACTTGCTGTGTTGTGTCGGATGCTACCGGGTAGCGAGTACTTGTTGTTGAGATGCCGGGTACAGGGGTGTAGGGGTGGTAAACGCGGGGTATACGGTGACAGAGAGAAAAAGAGAGAGATAGAGAGGGTGCGAGAGAGAGCGAGAGAGAGAGAGAGAGAGAGAAGGTGCATACACACAGGAAAAAGAGAGAGGGAAGGGATTGGTGTACAAAAGGAGAGAGGTAGGGGAGCGGAAGGGGAAGGAGTCGGGGGGTGGCACCCCCGAGAATGGCCTTGCGCAGCTACGTCGGCTGGCTGGTGGAGAAAGCGCGGGATAAGGCGGTGGTTGTGTGGCCGCGGGTTGGGTGGATTTGTACGTTGCGGGGGTGGAGAGTGTACGCGAATCTCTAGCGGCGGCGACTGCTGCTGCTGCTGCTGCTACCACTGCCGCTGATGTTGCCACTGCTGCTGCTGCTGCTCCTGCTGCTGCTGCTACTGCTATAACCCGTTCCGAGCGGAGGCTCGTCCGCTAAACAGCGGACGCGCGAAAGCACGCGAAACACAACTGGGTCGCGACGTGGCTCCGCAGTCATTCTCGACGGTATAGGGGTGGTCGCCGCGATACGGCCGTTGGCGGGGATGCAAAGCGAAGGGAGGAGGGGACGGACACGCGGTACGTGTCGCGGAATGCTGATCGGATCATCGGAGGTTGCTGTGTTCGATGTTCGGGAATGAGGAGGATGTCTCTGAGGCTGTATTACGTGGTATGAAAGGGATGGACAGATATAAGGGGTGAACGACTACAGGCTTCGGCGCGCGTTCATCGGCGAAAAGATGAACTCGCTTGCACGCGACGCGACACGACGCGACGCGATGCCGCGATACCTTGCAACTCGCAACTCGCAACTCGACGAGGCAAGCAGCCGGCCGAGGACGCGACAGGAGTGTACACGCGGCACGGATGCGCGCAACTCTGCGGGCGGGCACGACCGGCTGCGCTGTTTTCCTCCCTGCCGTTAAAACAATAATGCAATATTTAACCATACACACGGGGAGCGAGAGAAAGAGCTTGAGCTAGAGAAACCGAGAGAGGGGGTGCCGGCGTCGGGGCGAGAGAAGGTAGGGAGGTAAGGAAAGTAGGGGCAGCCGTAGGGGACGCACGGGGGGACTTTCCCCCCTCCAGAGGTACCCGAGAGGCAAGTTGTAAGCTCTTCTTTCTCTTTCTCTCTCCCTAGCGTTCTCCAGCGATCGCGGTTGCTTCGTGCGCCGTTAGTTGTCTCGGTGCTGCTTTCTCATCGTTTTGTCGCTGCATCTCTCTCTCTCTCTCTCTCTCTCTCTCTCTTTCCCTCTCCCACCTTGTCTTTTTCCAAGCTTCCCGATCCGTCTTTCTCTCTCGCCACCTCGCGCGTGGTGCAAGCTTTTAGGGGCATCTCACCCCGCATCCACTGCTTTTATGCGACGGCGGTGGGTAACAGGGGATGAGGGCGCGAGAGGGGTACGATATAGGGGCGGACGTTGTAGTGGGGATCGGAGGCGGCGCACGCCTCTCTCTCTCGAGAGGGATGCGAGGGCCAGCAGCCTGGGGTGGCTCTAGACGCATTCTCCCAGCGATGCAGGTGGGCGAGCGCCGACAGAGAGGATGGAACGGACGCTCGTGCACGCGTATACTCCGTCGTTCGGCTGCCTACTCACGGCACTATCCGAGAAAGAATTATGTTAGACTTTACGTTAGAAAATATATTACAACTTCCGTATATACGTGATAATCAGACAAATCTGATCCTTCACATGATGATACTTTTCTTAAAATAACATTAGCTGCTCTCTCTCTCTGAACACCGAGATAGTGATATTTAGAAATATATCTGGATACTGAAGATATGAAGCTTCAAGATACAAGCTTGTTGCTTATTTGCTGTTGTGTGTATATAACAATTCAACTGCTTCTAAAGAACTTTGTAATTTTCTCAAAACGAAAAAAAAAAAATTTCAGGACATTTTGGAACGTAAGTAGAAGATTATTTTTCAATGAATACATATCAGCGAGGAACTTTGCGTCGAACGGCTAGCAGAAACTTTTTCAGTATATACGTTGTGCCAACGTTTTTATATGTACAGCACGTTTTCCAGATACCATACACTTTATCTTAATTCAACAATGTCTGACACATATGAAATCAATTTTCAATAAGAAAATGCTAAGATATCTTTTTCATTAATCCTTGTTAATATTTGTTAAAAAATAAATTATTATTTATAATATAATAAATATAATAAATAATATATAATTTTCAATTTAATCTATATATTAAAATTCCGTTGAACTAAAACTTAGAATTAAATCAAAGGATAACAAACAAAATTTAATATGTATACATTTCTGAAGTAAGAAAAAATTTTCCTTTTATGTTTCACAAACTTATTGTAATTCAATATTATTTATTATTGCCTTTGTAGCTTTTTTTATTAAATAGAAAATAATCAAGTACAATGATTAAAGAATCAATAGAAAGAGAAAGTACACAATATCAGAGACTAAATCTAATTCAACACATTCTAATTTTCATATTGTCTTGTATAACTCGAACACACTCTTTCAATTTGTTTTTCACGAATTGCAAAATGTATATTTTAGACACAAATGAGATAAAGTGACATTTACTGCTGCTTTTACATCAGTCAACTGAAATTTACTTTTAGGTAAATTTTTATCAACGTCTCGCATTTATCGCGGAATTTATTTCTACTATTGACCTGCGTGACGCTATAATTAATATCGCAGCATGTCTAACCAGCGAATATAAACCCTTAACGGTGAGATGAAATGTGGTATCTAAAATTACAATTTTCATCGATTAATCATAGTAGTGCTCCATGATAACGTAACCAAATTCGAGTTTAATTCGATTATATCAAGTGGACACGTCTGATATTATCTGTCAATGATTACTCATTGTCCATAGGCAACAAATACTGATTTATGTCATTCATTGGCTCTTAATACAGATACCACGAACAGATTATGCCATTTGATCCAGCCAAATTCCGTTCGTTCGGTCAAGAGTTCAAAAGGTGAATATCATCAAACATGAACGCACTCTTTAATCATTGCATACAAGTAAAATAAACGCAAATAATTATGAGTTTATCTATGTATTTTTTTCTATTTAAATATTATTTTTAATTAATACTTTTGCGTAATGTTGAATTGATTGAATATTGCAAGTGCATCACACTTGAGACCAAGAAATAATGAAGTTTAACTTAATGTTTATGTAATATCAATTGTATTATTAATTATATTAATGTGTATCGCTATTAAATAAACTCGATTATAATACATACGCGTGATACATTAATTAAGTTATACTATTCTGACGACTGCTGTGAAAAAAATCAAATCGATTGTATCGAGAAACGGTTAGTTAAAAACCAGATAGAAGAACATCGCGAAATGACGTTACGTTAATTAATAGCCGCTATAGCCGAGCGATCGCTATAAGTTAAGCCGTGGGGTCATAAGTTACACGGAGAGATCGAAGTTTTCGATACGAAAGCGTCTCGTAAAACGGGGCTTCGACCCGTGTCATAAATTTGCAGTATAATTCCAAGAATAATCGTTAGGAGCAGATGTTGCTAACAATAATCTAGGTAGGTATCAGCACAGGTCTACTAAAACATTCCGGAACCGATCCATTGATATACGTCGTGGCGCGCGATAGGTACGAATATAAAACTGTGTCGGGTAAGACTGTGCGCATGAATCGCGCAGCTAGATAATGCCGCGCCGGTGATCGAAGTCGGATATGAGAGAAGCGAAGAATCGATATGAGAAGGATGTCTGCGCCCTGTTGAGTTCCCATTGCATTGTCTAGGCTATAGCATACGCGAATACATTGTGATCTATTATTTCCGTACACCACTTTGCATACAATCATCAACGTTTGAATTAAAGATCTTTAATAATGTTTATGATAATAATTTGTTTAACCAAATAAATAGAAACGTAATTCTCAGATTTTGTTTATATTCTTCTATAAGCAAATATGTCATTTATGAAAACGTGAAATACCTGTACACACGACTCTTTCTTTTTCTCGTACTTAATCTTTTTATCTTTGCATTAAGTAAAATTATTTAATATATATTATATATATTATACTCATCCAATTAATCTTACACTTTTGACTAAATTATAGCAATTAAAATTCTTATGGAGGAGGCAGCTATGTCGCAGCCATTCGTTAATTATCAGCGATATTAAAGCCTTCTCCCGAAATCGTTCTTGCATTCCCCAGCATAATTCCAAACGCTACTCGCCGGATGCTGGTAGCTCAAGCAGCAAAATTAAATAAGAGTCACGCCTGCATTCTGCGAGGCATTTCTCCCCCGTCGTTACGAGCAGATACGAGGTTGGTCCGCGTACGTAAGGTAGGTACTCGGAAAGGGTCATCCCAGGGCCCAGCCGCTATCCGGGGAGGACGATCGAGACGGGTAGGTACAGTATGGGGGTAGCTTCGTAGTCCAGATAGCCGGTACACTTAGCCGCGTGTATAGCCGTTCTCTCTCTCGAGGACAAAGTAGGGGCGCCGATGGAGGGGGCAAGAAGTGGGG
>QKQZ01003677.1:5194-20278 GCA_003595255.1 Solenopsis fugax | reverse complement strand
TGCGTGCGTGCGTGCGTGCGTGCGTGCGTGCGTGCGTGCGTGCGTGCGTGCGTGCGTGTGTATATGTATGTACATGTATAAATAGAATCCGACCGAAACCACTTTTTTTTTAGTTTCGGCAAAACCAAAACCGAATATTCGGTCAGTCTTTAACTCAGCCGAACCTTAAATTTTTAATCGAAACTAACCGAAACCGAATATTCGGTCTATGTATAATTACAAATAGTGATTTCTTCGGAATTTTATTTGTATTATTAACAAGATTTGTGATAGTTTATTATCACATGTTCACACATGTATTAAAGAAAATCGAAAATTAATTTATAAATTGTTTGCTAGCGATCTCTAAATCTTAATATTTTTTGACAAAAATTTAGGGGTGTACTTTCGGTATGAAATGGAAGCTTTTGAGCCAAGAGGCCGAGAAAAAATAAAAAAATTTTTTTCTTAACAGTCATATATATATACACATATATGCATACATAATGATTTATTATTTTCATGTTCCTTACTTTAGGTGCTATATTTATATAGGTTATTTGTTGTTTTCAGAGTGATTCTGTCCAATATTTCTTGGATAATCTCGACAGGATTGCGAGAGTGGTAATACTTTTAATAATTTATAATTATATAACAATTTAATATAATTTTTAATAATTATTGCGAAAAGCCTTATTAGCGAACAAAAGTTAACAAAAATTATTTTAAAGACTTTCTGTTTTCAAAATGCATTAAAAAAAAAAGTTGATGCGATAATTTCTTGTAATGATATCGAACTTCTTGTGCAAAAACTTATTTTTTTATAAAATGTTTTTTAACTATAAAATATTTACGGGAAAAGATAGAAAGAGAAAAAAAATGTTATAATGCTTGACTCGCATAACTTTTTTCAAAATTCTTTAAGGATTTCCATTTCTTTAAAGATCTTTTACATTTTTGTGAGATGCAAGAAAATTTTTAACGTGCTGAAATTTCCGAGCAATAGTGTATGTGGAAATCGATAAGGTGTAACCTTTTCCCAATAATTACCACAATGAATTGGAAAAGTATTGAAAAGTATAGAAGAAAAATATTACACTATTAGTATTAAGATTATTGTTCTAGTTAATGGACAAATGAAAACAACTTGATATACATTTTTAAATAATATATTTGATAAAAAATATTTTTATCAAATCTATACAAAAATTAGATGTAAAAAAACCAATTAATTTGCAATTCATTATTTTAAAGTCTTTTTATTTTAATATTTTTCTTAAACAGTCATCTATTGGTAATTGTTCAGCGACTGATGCGTAGTGACCCTACTTATTAGGCTTATTCTTTTTCCATACCCCAGTACTAAACTTCTTGCACCATGGTTTATTTTTTCTCTTTTTCTTTTCATATTGAAGAGGAAAAGGGAAAAGATAAACCGTACGAGAAGTTCTAGGATGTGAAAAAAAGAACAAACCTATTATTATCTATAAAATATATAAAAGAAATATTTTTTAGGACTACACACCTACACATCAAGACATCTTACACTGTAGAAAAGCGACAAAAGGAATTTCTGAATTTGTAATACCGATCAATAATATCCCATTCCTCTTCGTTGACGTTGGCGGTCAAAGGTCTCAGAGGCAAAAATGGTATCAGTGCTTTGATTGCGTGACATCTATACTTTTTCTTGTATCGTCGTCGGAATTTGACCAGGTTTTATTGGAAGATAGGTACGTTATTTTCTCGGTTTGTTCTAAAATTTGTAAAATAAATGATAATGCTTTTGCTTTCATCAATTAATCTTGTAGGAGGACTAACAGATTGGAAGAATCAAAAAATATATTTGATACAATCATAAACAACATGATATTCTGTGGTGTTTCAATAATTTTGTTTCTAAACAAAACGGATTTGCTTGACAAGAAAGTGAGATCACAGGATACAAATGTTCGTTTGTATTTTCCACAATTCACGGGTGATCCACATTCCATGAAGGACGTGCAAAATTTTATCCTCGACATGTTTGTTTCGGTTAAGAGGGATCCGAGGAAGCCGTTGTTTCATCACTTCACCACCGCGGTGGATACTGAAAATATCAAGGTCGTCTTTAACGCTGTAAAAGACACTATTCTGCACCGGAACTTAGAGTCTCTCATGCTTCAATAATGTAGAAGCGAAGGAGAATAATTAACCAAGATAAAAAGCAGCTAGTGAAACAAAGGTACGCGGTCAAAAATTCAACATTTAATATATTATTAATCTAATCTGTAGTTTTTGAGGAATATTGCAATACACTAGGTCGAAACGCATTTCGATAAGACAATATATGTATATGGATGTATGACTTTTGAATATTTACCTTTATATATAGATACATTTATAGTTAAACAAAAAACTGCCTGATGTAAAGAGATATTGAAAAATATTTGACTTTATGTACACTGCGTAGGTATGCATGCGCGCGCGTGTGTGTGTGTGTGTGTGTGTATGCGTGCGTATGTGCGCGCGCGTGTTTATTATATATATATATATATGTATAATTTTTTATTATGCTATATTTTCATACAGCTCATAACATTCCAGCGATGTTGCAGCAACTTTTCAACATTTCTGCAATATTGCTGGAATGTTGCAATGTTATTGCAACATTGTTGAAATGTTGCAGCGTTGCTGCAATATTGCGAGAATGTTGCAATGTTGCTGAAATATTGCTGCAATATTGATAAAATTTTGCAGCATTGCTGTTGCAGTATTGCTGAAATGTCGCGGTGTTGCTGCAATATTGCTGAAATGTTATATTCTGTGCTGTGTAGATTTTCATTGTGTATACTTTTGATGAATATCGAAAATTTGCATCATCATTACATGTACAAACTCAATTATATATAATTATTTGTATACTGTCAATAATTTCTACCACATGGATCGACACATTTGTATAAGAAAAAGGATCAGTTACAAATAATTCAGTTTAGATTTCCATGTTTATACAGATATATATATAATTCGATGTTTTCTCTTCCATGATTTAAAATGATATAAGATTGTTATTGGTTGTTGTATCAAACCAGAGTTTGCAAATTTACAAGTAACATATTTTTTTTTCTTAAGATTCAGTACTTTTTCGTCTAAATTTTTGCGACTGTTTTCGACACTCAAACAATTAAACGGCAAGAAAACCAAATACTAGATTTAAGCTATATAAATCAAATAAAGCTAATTAGTTTGTGTTCAAATTGCTACAGGAAGAAAATAATTCATCAGGAAAAAATTTTTCATCAGGAGAAGAAATATTCTATACAATAATATTTAAATCTTTGTATCTCGCATTTTATAAATTAATTCCAGGCTGTTTTTGTCAAACTGAAAACAATTGCCTTAATTGAAACTATTTCCCTTATATAAAAATTACAATATTAATTAACGATCTTTAAATTTTTACGTATCTAATTTTTTGTACGTTATGTATCTAATGTTGAATAGAGTTTGTATGCTTCTTAAATTAAACATTATATAAAATACAAAATTAATTACAAATTTTTAAGAAAAAGCATCAATCGCAATGTGTTAAATTTTAATGCAATTATGTCACGTGTCGCAAGTGCAACAAATTTTATTCTGTATATTTGATGACTGATCACTTTATTGATTATTATATACTTTTGAAAGGAAATTTAAATAAACTAATCAGTATTATTTTTTCCATATTGTGCGAATTAATCCTATACACAGAAAAATACTTCAAATTATTTGAATAAACATTACTTGTTTCAAGTATTTCGTAAGTCTCGCAAATCTATCACAAATTTATCATAAGTATCAAATTTATTCAAAATATATTCTAAATCTTAATAATTTAATACTTCAATCAATAATATTAGGTTAAAATAAAATTTTGGCTTACTATTTTGATTTTGATTTCTCTCGATGAAATTTTATAATATTCTTCGAAAGGATATAAATTATTTTTCCGAGTACATGATAATTAGTTTTTCTGAAATTTGTGATGAATATTTTAAGACTATTATAAAAAAAAAAAACTTACTTGAAAGAAGAAAGGTGAATTGAATAATCATTTTTCCTAGCAGTAATATTGATATTTTTCTGTGTGTTTGTTCATGACTTTCCATATTACTTGCTAGATTGGAACGGCAATTTGTACGAAATATATTTAATTTAGCATTACAAATTTAATATTGTATTTGTTTACACGCATGCATATTTGTTTATATCTTGTTATTTTACGATTGCAAGTGGATGTCAGTTGTAAAATCTGACAAAATTTGGACTGAACCATTGTAATATACCAAAAATTCTGAAGAAAGTAAAATATATAATATAAAATTATTATCAAATCGCATGTGTTTCTGGCAACGAATATCATAGTATCTTTCATTTTACACGCATTAATTATATCCAAAGATTGTGTGTAATAACGTCAACGATTGTCGGCTTAATTATATTTATTAGGTTGATGCAAAAATAATGTTGATTTTTAACCTTCAACTTGATCCAAATGATGAATAATTATTGATTGATCAACTTAGTTCCTGTGTAATCTTTCAAGTGGTTTTTAATGAATTTAATTATTGCTTTCAACTGGTTATTGTCAATAGCTGCAGGTCCCAAATCCTTTTCATCTTCAAAGTTTTCATCTTTGTTACAAAATTTTTTTAATTCTATTATACTATAAATTGTATTATCTGTTTGTTTGTAGTTCCTTGGCCAAATGCATTAATTTTTCAACTCTTTCCGGTGCTTTAGACTCTACTTTGAACTCGACTCTTACAAAAAAATGGCTTGGAATTGCTTGTTTTCATTTTTAATAAAAATGATCACAAAGATAATTAAGAACAAAATTACTAGCACAATTAACAAAGCAAAATCTGCATTTGAAAATGATGCAACAATTGAACATAACTTTATTGTAGAATAAAAGGTCAAAATTTAAAACGGTAAAAACCAATATTATTTTTGTCTCAATCTAATAGCGAATTCGATTGGACGCACTAGTGCGTATTGGTGTATATTAAAGCCATGGTACACGAATCTATGTGTGTTTAATTTAAATTAAATTAATTGAAAATGTGTATTTAAATATATAAACGAGTTAAATCCTCAATATATAAACACGAAATCCTCAATATATAAACACGAAATCCTCAATATATTTTATTATGCTATTTTGTAAAATATGTATTTTATCATTCGAAATATTTGCACTTTATTTTTACATGTAGATTAGTATACAATGGCTTTAATGTGCACCAGTACACACTAGTGCAGTCTAATCAAATTATAATAAAATCAAGATGCTTTTACATATATTGTTCTATATTATTCTATTTGCTGTATACATTTCTCCGAATATCGTTGCAGTTATACTACTAGCCATTCCAATTCCATAGATCGTTTGTTACATAAAATGTTTGTTACTTTCAACGTGCGAAAGTTCGGTAAAGCGAAGTAAGTTTACTAATAAGTAAATGCCCAAGCAGCATAGAAGCTTGCAGCAATATTACATATTGCAGTGCAATGTTACAAAGATTTTTTTGCAGTATTATTTCAACAATGTTGCAGTAATGTTTCAAAAATATTGTTTTAAAAAGAATGTTTTATGTTTCACCCGCAAGTACCGTCACCAGAGGAATGTGACGGTATTTTATTTCTTCTAATTGAAATCGACACAAGAGAGAATAAAAAGCGCACAATATGAATTTTTTAATAAAATGATTCCTTAAGGGGATACTGAAGATGTTCTTTTTTACTGATTAAAAGCGATTAATTTTCACACATGCCGTTTTCCTAATTGCATTTACAAATTTAAAAATCCTGAATTAAATATAGGCATTAATGTACCTCATAGTAATCAATTTTATGCCGAGAACGTTAATTTTATATCTTTTTTATCTTTGTCCAATATAGCATCCAGAGCTGTCAACGGATACCAATATTTGCTTCATACAAATATTTGACAGTCTTTTCCTACAAAATGAGATTACTGTGAAATGCAAATTATATGCAAAAACAATGTAGTTTCCGAAATTTGACTTAGAAGTGTAATATGAAAGATTTGCGTGCCTGAAAATTTGTACATGCAACGAATATGAACTATGGTAAATAGAGCAGTTATTGTACGACACAATAGATGACAGATCTTGCATTAGATAGTGCTAAAGTCGAAGAACAAGGGTAGATGATATATTCATGAGTGCGTTGGACAAAGAGCACTACCCTACTCACCTGGCCTTTGCGCTATCCTTCGTCCTGCGCCGCCCGCGCGCGACCGCGTATCGCTCGACTCTCGTTCGAAAAAAGAATTTGTAATACCGCCGTCAAGTGTTCGAGCACTTCAGCATCCCCTTTAAGGAACGAATCTCTAAAATTGAGTTTGAAGATGAAAGTAAATATGATGTAGTTTAACAGTAAAATATTTACATCTGTGTAAAGATTAATTCAGAGATATTTAAGGGGATACTGACATGACGGAATTATCAATATTACAGATTTGAATTTTCTTCAAATTGGCTTTGCAAAATCGAAATCCGTTTACACGTTTTATACACAGTAACATATTGGAATTCTCAATTTTTTAAGAACAAAAAATTCAATTATATACGATGTCGATGATTTTTTAACTTTTTTTTGTTTTCATGCTTAAGTTGAGTTTCCAGGCATTTATTATTGTGCGTACTTTAAGTGCATTATATAAAACAATTTTCAATTCTATAAAGCCAATTCAAAGAAAATTCAGTCAGTAATTCCGACAGTATCTTCTTAATGGCAATTGAAATAATATAAAAAATAAAAAAAATATTACGTTGTAATATTGCTGCAATATTGTGATGTTGCAATGTTTCATTCTAAAAGTGGACCATTGCTGCAATGTTGCAGCAATATTGTAGAAACAATTCGCAATATTTTTGTAATGTTACTATCTTGCGATTAAATATTTCTGCAATATTGCTGTAATTTTCCTGTACTGTATGGGTTTATAATATGCAATTCCGTTCTGTATGTCTGTCTCTGTTGTGTATGTAAAAAGGAATTCAAAGATCGTGCCGTGTTTAATCTCTTGCATATATTACTTTATACGAACATCTGATTGTATAAAAAATGATAGATAATCAGTATATTTTGTAAATGAAATTTTTACATTCCTACGAAGGAGGAATCAGGTCCAATTTATGTAATTGATAACTTTTACGTCGTTTTTATAACATTGTCCTGAGCATACTTTGTTTTTATACTAGTTTATTTATAACGTTTACACAGAATTAATGTATTGATGCTCATCACGCGAGAAATGCCTATGATTTTTATAAAAAAAATTTACAAGAAAAATATATATAATACTGCGACATTTGTCGCAATAACAAATTCATAAATATAATTCTAGTACAGTGAAGCCTCCCATATTCGAAATAATAGGGAGACAAAATTATTCGGATAAGGGAATTTTCGGATAATAGAATAAATACATTTTTATATTAAATTTCATTGTAGATCTTGTAGAAATTGTAGATTTACCTATACCATGGATTTGTGCCAATTTTGTCACAGTTTCACCACGTTCAAGAGCTTGAATTATTTCATATTTTGTTTCAATATTTAAAACTACACGTTTTTGTTTAACACAGTTCCCATTGTAACATGTTCCCGTTGTATAGTGTACGCTGTTAGCTTCGTACTAAATTGTTCTGTTTAGGATATAATCAGTCAAAGAGAAGTCACGTAGAAGAGTATGTATACTTAAACAGTTCGTAAACATTACCACAAAACACTGTTCAGATAATGGAACATTCTGATAATAGATCGTTCGGATATTAGAGTATTCGGATAATGGAACTTCGGATATGGGAGGCTCTACTGTAATTATATTCTATACACAGTAAACCTGGCTTAATGGAAAATTCTTTTGATACTCAAATTGTCAAATTTTAGATAGGCAAGATTGTTAGCGAGTAACAAAAAAGATAAAAAATCAAGAAATTTATTAATTTAAAATAAGATTATCGTAATATTAAATTCTAAATTTTTATATTTTATTATTTGATAGAATTTTTAAAATTATTTAAAAAACGTTAATGATTTTTTATGATTTTTCATTTTTGTAACGAGCAATTTTTGTAAAAATGATTGCTATTGACAGACATAAACAATTAAAAAGGAAAATTATATCTTGGTTTTTGTGAAATCAAGATATACATTAATGAAATTTTGAAAATCAGATTCTAAACAAATTATACAGAATATTTACAATGCTTATGCATTTTTAGACGCAAATGGATTTTTTGCAAAAAATTTTATTTTCGTTTCATATACAAATATTGTTTAATGTCAAAATTGTGTAGTGTTAAGACGAACAAATTTCTAATTAAGACAGAAATTAGAACATAATGTTTTACGTGAGATTATTAAATTTCAATAAGTAATGTGCAAACAAAGTTAAAATATTTGCATATTGAAATAGAAAATCAATCGATGATCATTTAAAGAGCAGAAGAGACAAAATGGATAAAGAAAAAAAAGTGATTTAATAAAATAAGAATTAGGAATCAAGAAACTTAAACTTTGTGTCCGACAGAATTAAAAAAAAAGTACAAACAGACGAAAAGATAAATGCTTTCATTTAAAAAATGCAAGATTAAAGTTTCTTGTGTTAAGAATGCTTTAAAAAAATATGACAAAAGTTAAATTTTATTTTGTCATTTTCTATTCATTTTTTAATTATATTCTTTTTTGTAATAAAAAAATGGTAGTTTTAACTTCCATCAGAATTTTTTCAAAAAGTGACGAAAAATCGAAGAATATTTTTTTTCTGTTTCGCTAATAATCCTGATATGATTATTAGAATTCAGAGCATTATTAGTACTGTATTTGATGTATGGTGATATTTTATTAACTGAGGTTTTTGATATATGATGGATGTATCACGTGCATTTTCTATTAAGCTTATATTTATAAATGAAATAATACACGTATATATAATGATATATACACAGACATGAAATTTATCGTAATCGTATAGATTGAGAGTATAAAATTATGTGATAATGCATTTCTTGAAAGGTTCCAAGACATTTTTTATATTTCAAATTCTCAAAAATAATTTCAATACGTCCAATTTAATCTATTTGATGTTCCGAGTGAAATGATTGTATAAAATGCATTTAAACCAAATCGTCGGAGTAATAGCGTCATAAATACACACACACACAAAATTCGTGCGCTTACATTCGTAAATTAAAGAGACGAAAAAGAGAACGAGTATTTATTTTTTTTTATGTGATTAAAAACAAAGGAAGAGAGGATTGTGAACGAGGAAATAATAGATTGTACATGTTTGTATATATGTAGCTGATGAGTAACTTCGAGTGTATTCTCGTTATCTTTAGAACTGCCATGATTTTTATATTTCGTATATTTTGCATTAAAAATTTGATATTTGAAAAAATGGACAAATGTGTTCACGAGACTCAACGACATTTTATCGATATTGATGTCGATAGGTTTATAATATAATATATATTTTGAACATTACTTGGAAAATCGTTACACATTACTTACATAACATGTAAATTATAAACCTAAAGCTATTAAGTGATAGTTTCAGATTAAAGAAATTCAAGTTTTCTCTTTTAAATCCAAGAATGTTATCGTATTTCGTATAGCCTTCAAATTTTTATAATATAAAAAACTTTAATAAAAATTTCAAGTGGAATTTTTGTCAAAATAATATTTGAAGTAAGATAAAGGATAGGATTAATTTTTATTTATGATAATTCAATTATTCAAAATTCTTGAATTTTAAGTAATTGGAAGATATTTTGGCGCGATCTTTCCGTTAGAAGCTTACATCAATATCTACTCCGTTACTCAACGATGCATCCTATATAAATAACGAAATGAGATAAAATTGTTATAATCCTATATATTTTCTTATGTTTTATAGCGGTATCTCTTTAGAGCTATGTTTTTTGTATCACCGAAATACAATGTAAAAAAAGTGATGAAGAGGAGAAACAAGAATAACGAATGAGAATAATGTAAAAACACATGAACAATAATCTGTGAAGTTTGAGAGCACAATAATATATTTAATATACCGATACTATAAAACAATTGTCGATAATAAATTTTTGTGACATTAATTTAATATATATACATACATGTCTATGTATATATTTTCTACGTTTTGTAATTTCATGTCTTGCATTTTACTGTATGTGAGTTTAAAAAATGTAGATATATCGTGCCTTTTGTACATTGTATATTTGTATATAAAAATATTTTACACGAATTATTATTACAATGTAGTTTATATGAACAATATATAAATAACTTTAAAAAATATAAATGGTGTATTAATTTACTGTGATCAATAAAAAATCTAAATAATTTATTCTCCTCCCCTCCTTAGATTAACGTACGTGATATTAATTCATTCAATTACAGAAAAATAGTATTAGATATTAATTACAATAGGAAATGTATTATAATCATAAGTCATTATTTATTCGTAATTTCTGTATATTACTGTTATTAAAATTAATAAAATATTTATTATTATATAATTATATAACATTTTTTGTTATATATTTATTAATTTTGTTATGCAATTATACACGCACACGAAGTATCGTACGATACATTAATCGTAGTATGTTGTAAACGCATTTTGCATTTAAACACACATTCGTGTTATATAATGAGTCATTTTTTGTTGATGTATTATTACATTTATTTATATCCGATTTTATACAATGAACATATTGCTAATTTTTACAATTTATATAATAAAATGTATGTGTGTTGTATGTGGGTCTATATACACACATTTTTTGCACAAAATATATATAAAATAGCTTAGCGTTTCAATCCTGAATGGTTGAAATAGCAATTTTTCTTTATCGCATATTGCTAATATGCAATATGTGCTAAATACAATACAGAAAAAAATATTTTATCTAAACATCACAATGGCAATTGTTCTAAGCGAGATAATAGTAATAATTATATATTCGTTCAAGTATTTTGTATTTTACAACTATTTACATTTTTTCCTCTAGTAATATATAATTCAGAAACATACAAAAGTAAAAATTTAATTCCACTCTTTTAGAAATTTGCGATATGTTTTTAATCAGGAAATAGCTTGTGAAATTGCAGTCTTTCGCTGAATGCGTTTTGGTAATGAAAATTTTAAAGAACAACGGTAATAATCGATGCGCGCACGAACCTTTATTTCGCATTTTTTGCTTTCTCCTTACATTACGGCTTAATATACAGGGTGTATCTTAAAAAGCGCTCACTAATTATATAGCGTTATTCCTTGGAAAAAACTGAGTTGAAAAGTCCTGAACATTGACGTACGCAGCGTATGTCAGTGAGCCACGCACTTAATAGTGTGCATGAGCGTATTACAGCTTTATTAATCATTATAGAAAAAAATGTTCACGACTTTTCGACTCAGTTTTTTCCAAGGAATAACGCTATATGATTAGTGGATGCTTTTTAAGATACACCTATATATCAATTGAACAGTATGAAATGCTCTTGTGTGTTATTACGTATGCGTATTTATGTATTACAAATTATATATATTCTGGATATAGAGGTATGTATGCGTGTATTCAAGGAATGTAATAAGTAATACGTGCTGCAAAATTACTTTCGAGAGATCTCTGAGATAACCAAGATCTCATTTTCATTTGTAGCGTGTTATATATATATATATATATATATATCGCAGGAAGTTATCTCATATACAGCACAGAACATTTCAGCACATGTTGCTACAATATTACTGAAATGTTGCAATGTTGCTGAAATGTTACAATGTAACAGTATTGTTAAAAAATTACTGAAATGCGAGTTGCAGAATTGCTGCAATATTGCTGAAATTTTGTGATAATGCTGCAATCAGGGACTGCCATCGAAATGAAATTTCGGTCCGGTTACGGTTACGGTCAGAGATTATATCCAATTTTCGGTTTCGGTCTTGTTACTGATAACGGTGACCGTAACCGTTTGGATTGCGATCTTTTTCGGTTACAGTTACGGTTACAGATGTATTTTTACCTATTGTAAAATTTAATAAAAATGATAATATATAAAAATAATACAAATATAAATGTATTGTAAAAAATTCCTGTTTATTTTAAACAACACTTGTTTATTTTTGAAAATGTTTAGAGTTATTGGAGGTTTCGGTCTTTCAAAGTATTTTTTTCTTTTGTTTCCTATTTCAGCATTCTCAGTCATTTGCACCGTTAATGTTCGTTTTTTTACTAGTTTTTCTCCGTAAAATAACATATTAATCTTATACAAATTATCATAATTAAAGAAATAAAAAAGTAACCCTTCGTAGACACCCTGTAATATCGCTATTTATCTAGAACCTAGAACTAAATATCTACGGTCTTAAAAAACGGTTTAATTAAGATTTTCAAACTTTTTCGGTGCTCTAAAAGAGCCGGAAAAATTGAAATATAATTTTAACTTTAAAAATTTAATTTTACGACATGATCGCGCAGTCCATATTCAGAGTATAGCTACTCTATGTCTATGGCGCGAGACCAAGGCATAGGAATACTGCATAAACATAGACCGAGCGTGAAGCGCGAACTCTGACGATCAGAAAAAAAGAGATGGAATATATTAGATGCCGTGTATCTCTTTCTCTTATTCTTATCTCGTAGAGAGAGAAATCTACACAGCACGCGCTTTTTCTCCTTTTTTAACCTGATCTTCAGTATGATCTTTAACAGCATTTTTAAAAAATCGGAAAAATATTTTCGGTCCGGTTACGGTTCCGGTTCATTAGCCTGCACAATATTTCGGTTTCGGTATAACTAAAATAACGGTTATGAACCGGTTATCGATTTCGGTTTCAGTCCGGTTGCAATCCCTGATTGATAATACTACTGCAATATTGCAGAAATGTTGATAAAATTTTGCTGTAATATTACTCAAAAGTTACAAAGTTGATGTGACATTTAAATGTTGTAATGTTGCTGTAATATTGCTGAAAAGTTCTGTGCTGTATGTGTAGTCAAGTTATCATTTGTAACGTGTTATCTCGATTTTATTATTGTAAGATACATTTCTGTGTGACTCGTAATACAAAAGTATAAACGTTTATTTTATAAAAATCTTGTACATTTGCATTTTTAAGCTGATAGAACTTGTGTAATTTCGTAGCAAGTTTTCCCAGCTTATTAGATATCGCTGGAATGTAAATATATCAGATTTACTAAAATCCGCGATTGCTGGAACCGAAAGATTTAACATACAAACTTACCATTAAGAATTATATGATTTTGATATTAAGCAATTACAAGATGTAGGGTATAAACAATTAATTTAATTAACGAAGATATTAGATTTATATGAAAATTATAAATATTTTTAATACATATAACAATTATCAACAATTAAATTTAAACAATCTAAGTTTATGTATTTTATATATACAGAGTGAGTTTTAATTCAACGTTTTACCATAGGAGATAATTTATATTGTAACTGTAAGATTCACTCTGTATGTGTGTATACATGTATACATACACAGGGTGAGTCTTATAGTTGCAGTCGATAAGTCATTTTTTAATCCCGATCTACAATAGGTGTTGTAAGCCTTAAGCCGTAAAAAATTAACCAACCATGGTCGATTATTCTCCTCATGTTTAACTGTGATTAGTCAATTTCTTACGGTTTAAAACTACACTCATTGTAGACGAGATTAAGAGATGATTTACCGACTTACTGCAACTATATTATGATAAAACGTTGACACAGGAATTAAAACTCACCCTGTATATATGTATATATATATATATATGCGCGCGCGCGCGCCCACACGCATACACGCATGCGTACACGCACGCGCACAGGAGAGAGAAAGTAATAATAATAGAAACCAAGGTATATAAGCAAATTTCACATAAATGTCAGGAAATATTTAAAAAAATTATTTAGAGATATGTAAAGAGGTGCCTTAATTATAACAATATAATATTATGCTAACTCGAAAAAGAACTTACATGTCTTTAATTATGAGATTCACATATGAATTATAGACATAGAAAGGTCGTTAAATGTGTCGTAAGATACCACGCGTTTTCTAAGATCTATCGCCTTGCGACAAACTACAATTGAAAAATTTATATTCTAAATCTGTGTAGTACATTTCAAATTTATTGGACTATCAGCACTACTAATTCAATTCAAGCACAAAAGCTTCAATTGTACGTACTGAATATTGTCGTTCTGTTCCAAATTTGTATACTCGTAATATTCCGTACAACACAGAATATTTTAGCAGTATTGCAGCGATGTTATGATATCTCAACAATATTACAGTAACATTTCAGCAATATTTTAGCAATATTGCAATAACGTTGTAATATTTCAGCAATATTATAGCTATGTTGCTGCAACATTTGAATATTGCAGCAATGCTGCGACACATTAATAATATTGTAACATTATTAAAATATTCTGTGCTGTATGGGATAATAGTAAAATGCTTTCAAAAATTGAGAGAATGTACAAGTAACAAAATATCTATAGTTGTGCACATTGTTATATCTTCAAAAGTATTTTCAAACTATTGATGTTTCTTTCTGTTGAGTCCCATCTTATTTACATAAAGCCTAAATTACAATAAAGCTTCGAAATAGCAAGGCAAAATTCGGAATAGAAAAACTTTGCAAAATGCATGTAAATTGGAAATGCAAAAAAATTAGAGTTCAAGTTCCTCGGCAGTGCGCGAGAGTCTGTGATTATCAATACGTCGTCGTTGACTACGTCTCACGGCATCCGCTCTGCGATATGGCTCAGACCTGAGACCAAGAAGAATATCCTCCAAAGCACCGTTGTATACCTCGTCCTGTTGCAACAGCTTCTTTTCTTGTACTAGTCGTGTTTTGTTCTTCAATTCATTTATAACGGCATCCTGGCAATAACAATAAAATGTTAATCATAAAAAAAATATTTAATAAAAAATTTTAATATTTAAGATATTTGTACTATATATATGTATATATGTATATATATATACATATACACACACACACACACACACACACACACACA
>QKQZ01003672.1:0-17410 GCA_003595255.1 Solenopsis fugax | reverse complement strand
CCCGCCTGCCTTCTTTGCCCGTCTGAGAAACGCAACGCAAAGAAGAGAGAAGGCAAAGGAAAGCAACGCCAGAGCAAGTCCACGTGATCAGCGCCGCGAAGGGACTCTCCCCCAGCACGTTTAAAGCTCTATACGTTTAAAGCTCGCTCTCTCTCGCTCTCTCTCTCTTTCCGTACGCCGAGTACGCATGCATAAAGCAGCCCTCTGACTGCGCGCCCCATTGTCTCCCCTCTTTGAATCCGTGTGTGTGTGTGTGTCTGTGTGTGCCGAGCGCGAGCCGCCGGTGTCGTGGAGCGACAGCTTGCCGCCGGACTGAACGAGCGATTCAAGGTCGTCATCGTTGTCGTCGTCCTCGTCTTCGTCGTCTTCGTCGTCGTTGTTGTTAACACACGTTTTCGTGGGCACACACACGTCGACTGGAGACAAACTGGGCAAGGAACTGTTAGCGGCTCCCCTAGCTTCCCTCTCTCATCATCGTCTGATTGTTGCTGGAAAGAATATGCCAAGCTGAATGAAAGATCACAGCTGCGGAAAGTCACGAGAGACCGAACATTCGGCAAGAGCAGCTTCTCCGAGTAGCCGAGCAGTTGACACAAGTAGACACATACATATCTCTGCAAAAAGACGCGAGGTCGACCACGCGGCTCTCCTATTTCACCATTCTTCTCGCCGATCGTCTCGAACACGGGCGATCGAGAAAGTGAAAGAAAGAAGGAAACAGCGGAGAAAGACGCGTCGCGTTTCCTCTCGTTCTCGCGAGATTAAGAATATCGTTAATTAGATACTTAAATGATAGTCGTTCGGACGTTGAATCGTCGAGAGTAAATCCCGCGAGTAAAAATCAAATAATAATCAAATAGAGCGGAGAAGTCGCGGTTGTTAGGTGTGTAAAACGTACGTGTGTATATAAAGACGAGTATCGTCGCTAAGTTTTTAGGCTAAAGATAGGAATAAAAAAAATAGAGAAAAAAAAAATTAAGAAACAATCGCGCGACATCTGCGTCGTCAGGTGACCGTCGAGGAACAAAGAGAATCGCGTCAAGACAATCAATTGTAATTGTAGTGGGTTGGGACATATCGTGGGAAAGAGAGGGGAAGCATTTGCGACTTCTTTTTTCGGTCAGGGCAGTAATGTACGTGTCTGTTGCGAGATAAGAGGTCGAGCGATCGACTTTCGTGTCTTTATGTGATCTTCAGCCTCTGTACCGATTCTACGTGTGATTCTACACGCTCTACGTTAATACCTATATTATATATATATATATATACACAATCGATATATATATATATTTACACTTATACACATACATACGTTTATACGTATAAAACATATCCGATCGGCACGCCGCGAGTCGCTGACACGTGATTCGAATACGGCAGGAAAGATAGCGAGGAAAAACGGACGGTAAAGTGATAGGAGATTAAGGCGTATTAGAGGCTAAAAAAAAAAGAAACCTAAGGATCTCTTTCCCTGATCCGGCAATAGGACTACTCTCTGTCAATCTTCGTGACAATCATTTTCAGCTAGCTTTCTTAGTGTGTAAATCGAGGTGTATCACCTTTTTTTCGATAGAATAACGTTCGCTCGTCGAATTAGTAGGAAGGATTAACGAGAAGAAGAGCAGGGAACGTAAAGAAGAGAAAAGGAAAGATTTAAAAAAAAGTATATATATATATATATTTCACGTACCTACGTCGTTTCAATTACACGTACGAGCAAGAGAATCGTGCGAAGCGAGAGACGAGATCGCCTCCGTCTCTCTCGCGCCTCTTCCGCACACTAAGTACATATTTAATCCGCACGCATAAATTTCCCCTCTCTTTCTTGTCTATCACCCGTCATCAACCGCCCCTTCGCGGATCTCCCTCTTCGTGGTTGTATCTGTCGCCCCCCCCCTCCCCCTTCGCTCGCTCACACATACACACTGACAATCATTCGGAAGCTCACTCCCGACGACGCGTTCGCGTTCGCCGTTCCTCCTAGAGTAAATATCCTCGCACGTATCATTTAGGGATCTCCATCCGGCTGTCTCGATTGCATATGTAGATAAACGCTTAGATCACGTCGTTGTTGTATCGATGTAACGTTAAGAGTAGCGCGTGTGTACGTTCTGCGTGCGTGTGTATGTGTACGTGTATAGCTCGTAAGTAGAATTCGTACGAATACCAAAGATCTTGGCGAGTGAAAGAGATTAACTTGCACCGCGCAATTTCTCCCGTCCGAACGACTATCCGCATCTCGCGTGATTCGATCGTCAGCTGAGTGTGTGCGCGGCCTCTCTTTCTCTCTCTTTCTCTGCATCGTCGTTCTATCGAGATCGGCGTGTAGGAGACTCGCCGTAACGAGCAATCGAACGTCGGGGCATTAGTCGGCCCGCTGAGCGAAAGGAAAGAAAAACAAAACGGCCGATCGAACGTCCTGTCCCAAGGGGAGGACGACGAGGAAGCAAAAATAAGAGAGACACGAGGAAAACGAGCGTCCCTGAACGGGGACCGGCGAGAGGGAGAGGACAAGGGAGGGTACTCGTTCAAGCTGTGGTGGCCCTCGTACGAGTGGAGCCGCTCGTGCAAAACGGAAACCGCTCGCTGCCAGGTCGCCGCGTCGCTGGAACGTGCCTGTTGGAACGCACAGGAACGCGCACGGACCCTCTGGGGCCTGCAGCAGTCGTTCGCGGCCGCTGCGAGTCGCAATCTCTTCCTGCATCCATCGAGCAAATCCTGGCTCGCGGAGACGATCATCGGCGCTGACGAGACACGTTCCCCCATCACCACGTATTTTCATTCGTACCCGTTCGTCCCGGGTGGTGCGGTGCCCCTGCCCCCGCCCCTGCTAAACGGCATTAACAACCCGGCGGCAGCAGCGATCACCCCGGGGCTGGTAGGACATCTCTTCGGTGCTCAGCAGGCCTGCAATCTCGCCTGCACTTGCTCTTGCAACATCGTTGCTAACTGCAACCCCCATCATCAACACCACCATCAGCAACAGCAGCATCAACAGCAGCAGCAGCAACAGCAACAGCAGCAGCAGCATCACAGGACACTCGGTACTACGGCGGTCCTGCTGCAACCAGTTGATCATATCAAAGACACTATGGTGAGTCCACCTTTCTTCGCTCAATCGTTGCCACGAGGAATTCTGCCGAAGGTTAGTCCATCTTCTCTGACAGTACAATTATCTAGCAGTAGATCTGAAAATTCGGATCCTATCGTGCCTTCTTCTATGTGGCCCATAGCAGTTGTCATCATGTTGAAGATGCTTTGGGGAATATATCCTGCAGTTGTTTATTATTTGACTCCAAACAATAATATTAAATAACGACAGTCTTGTTTTTTAATTTTTTAACTCTTGTAAGGAGCTCTCACACACATACGTACGCATCCAAATGTATAGTTATACATATATGGCAGCGATTAGCTGTTGGATGATCGTTATTCATCGACCACTCAATTTGCGTCTTCTCGCGCAATTACGTCGATCGCGCGAGAATCAGTTGCCTTTCGCGTCTCGAGGACACACTATATTCGCAATCCTGACAATGGCGCTATACCCGGTGGGAATTTGGAGCATCCGCGTACTCCGCGTGTCTCCGAAGACAAAGCTCTCACGGGGGTTCCTCGGAGGTAACGAATCCTCCAGCAGCCAGTAACGAGGGTACTTACCACCGGGCACGAGTAATACTCTCGTGCACGGCGAAGGATAGAGGCGGTGAATCAGGAATGGATTTAGTCGCGACGAGCCACGATGAATTACTTCCTACGTTTGCCGTGTAAACAGTGGGAGTATCCTCACCGAAAACCCGGGCTCGGCGTGAATTCGCTGCCTCCGTTCACGCTCTCGCTCCTTCTCTCGCTCTGCCCCCATCGCTCTCTCTCTTTCCCCGATCCTCTTCCACCGCTGCTTGGTAAACGTTTCGCGGGAAACGCGGACGGCACTTTAAATCCTGGACTGTCTCTACGGGGGCATCCTCTTTAATCCTTCGATCGACAGGTGTCGAGCAAGAGAGGAGAGAGAGAGAGAAAAGGAGCGAGAGAACGTTAGCGGAGGCGTCCCGCTTCGCGACGTGACATCCCGCGATCGAGAATCCCGAACAAACCTACCCTTTCCGCCTGATCGGATGATCGCGTCGCTCGTCGATCCCCGGTACTCCCCGGCACGAGAACCTAATTTTCTCACCCGTTTCGCATCCCGGGCCCTTCGCGTCCGCCTCTCCCTCAGCCTGCCGTCGTTCCGTCTCATCCACCTTCGTTGCGCTGCGCCTCGTCAAGCACGTAGCGAAAGAATCGCATTATCGCCGGCGGCGTACGGAGCCGATATTCTGTAGTTTCTCTCTCTCTCTTTCTCTCTCTTATATATATTTCTCGTACATATACATACGTATCCCGCACGCGTGTTTAATTGGCGCACGTGTAATCTGCAGCCGCAGTTGTTATAACTTGCGCGAGTGTAAGAGTCAAGACGAGCGTGTCGAATGCAATCGCGAAGTTTGCCTACCACGATCGTACGTGGCATCGAGATCCCGGTAGATAATCCGAGGGCTCGAAGAGCGAATCTAATTTGGCAATCATTTGATCTGTTGGAACACGTAATTCTGTGTACCGCCAGAAAATTTGCCACTCTGGCCTGCTCAGTCTCGTCGCAAATTAAAAATCATTATAATCATGGTTCATAGTTGCTGAATATTCGCACGATCATCACCGTACTTTCCGCTTCCCACTAACGGATCGCGGAAGTGAGAAAGAATGATCGTTACCTTCTTGACGACCCATTCGAATGCACCGAATGTTCGTGGAAAGATTTACGTGCTCTCCGGATTTGCGTGAGTTGCGATTTTACGACGTTTAAAATAAACCGGTAAGACGTCGCTCATATCTCTTCCTTTATTCTTTTCGCACGAAGAAAGATCTGTTGGCGTTGCAGCGTTGCTGCGGAAGGACTACACTTCTTTCGACAATTGACCGATCTTTATTTGCTACTGCACGGATCTCAAAAATCTGACCAAAATCGTGCCATTGAATATATTTTACATATTCCCAATGAACATTAATGCCCATTGAGTTCTTGTAATTCATTCGAGTATCATACGATGCACTTGCAATTACCGGTTCTCTTTCAATTCTTCAAACTAATTTCAATGCTACGCCGAGCTTTACAAATTTTTTCATCCAAATTATAATTTGTAGGAAATTCTTGTTGACATTGCGATCCTTCAAGCAGTCGTCGAGACCGTCTCGGTGGCAATTGCTTTCCCACTCCGTCAAGCGAAGTAATTATGTTAAGTGCCCCGTTTTGAGGGACGGTACGATGCGCGACTCATTTCGTAACGATATGCGAAGTTTCCCCTATTCCATCCCTTACTTTGCGCCCCTTTTCACGTGTACGTTTCCGATAAAATGGGTCATCCTGTCCCACAACGAATATACGGTTCCTTCCTCCTTTCGTCGGTTGGGACTCCGGTTGGTACGCCAACAGAGCGTCGAGAAGAGATAGGAAAGACGCAGAAAGGGGAATGCGCACTCGACGGAAACCTCTTTGGAAATCTGCTTTCTTGCTCGTTATTGCAATATTCCTCGCAGCTGCACTGCGATTAATGTAACACGCGTATTACGTCGGAAATGGCATGCGCGGCGAACGGAACGTATAGCAGTGTCAGAGAGATTTGATTGAATTTTATTCGAAAGGGACAGAGCCTCTTGTGGAAGAGGCAGACTAAGGTGCGAAATGCCGTCTTTCAGGTTCACCTCCCGTAAACATTTTTCAGCATTCAGCTTTCTTTCATACGAACGTCGCAATAATTTCAATCTGTCGATTCCCCGCGAAAACGCGGAGTGGAATAACGAATACATCGATTTTGCTTCGGAATAGGTCGAGCATGCATTTTACTGTCATTTGATGACCTATTCGAGAACACTGCCGAGACGCGAGAAGGCTTTAACGCGATCGATTCATTTTCCAATTATTCGCAATTATTTAATTTGACTCCTGAAAGTTTTTCAAGTGGAAAAGACGGTTTTACAATTTTTTTTTGTTCGCATCATCCATATTTCGCAACACAAATGCTTACATACCTTCGTCTGTTTTTTCTCTCGTGTGACATTAATTGATAGTCGCTTGGAGGACCATATTAGTAAAAATTAAACTGAGTAAAGACACTTTAAATGAAGCGCCGCTGTTAATCAAAACGGAGTGTCGCCGCGGGAGATAATTATCGGACGTCGCAGTCGCTTTTGAGCGATCCCAAAATCACCGGTCTTTTCCCACACGTACGTAATCCTTTCTCCATTCTTGCTCTCCCCTCCTCCAAACAAAATACCACCGTCACCCGGTTTAATCGCCCCTCGTATCTCGTCGGCGAATTCGCCGAATGGTTCGCAACTGCCGTGCCACAGGCAGCCAGGGTGAAAAGCTGGCGACGCGACGAAATGAAAATGGACGTAAACTCCCGGACGAGAAGCGTTTCGGCGCGACTTCGCGCATCCCAACCCCGGCGTCTTTGCCTGTCTGTCTTCCTGCGCGCGTTCGCCAAGTGTGACGTGTGCATCAACTCGCCATCGCCAAATCCGATACACCATATCGCGCGAACCGGGAACTCACGTATCGCGTGAGAAAAAATTGAAACTTCTTCCCGTCATCCAAGATTTCGCGTAAGCTTCCTTCACCATTCGTATTCGTTACGGTTTATTCCGACCTCTCAAAAGGGAGAGAGAAACGAACAGTTGGATTTAGAAAATAAAGGAAACTTAAATCTTCTTTGCGTAGGCTTGTTTTTGAAATGTATTTTCCGCATCTCTCGAAACAATGACGGTAGCGTTTTCGTTTTAAGCCTCTGGCTCTTGGAACTCACCTTGCCCAACCCACTCTGGCGCGTTAAAGCGCGAAAATATTGTGTATACGTGGCGCTATAATGACCGCGATAATTTTGTCCCGTTTGAGTATACATAATTAGACCGACGTCATACGTGACATAATGTGCGCGCTAACATGTAGCCGCACATGGAGCACACATAAGCTCGGTAAACTCCATCGTGGTATATTCATCAGGAAACTCGCGCCCAACAGTTTCTCATGCCAAGTTAAATTGTAGCGAAGAACCGCCGCTTGTGTTGCAACCACATTGACCGACCGTCACATAAGCCTCGCTCACACGTTACTCATGCTTCTTCAGGAATTTGGAAGTTCTTGTAGGACCACGTTCGACCGCGCTACTTGGTACACGCTCGTGTGGCGTTTTCGATTAACCAATACCAGGCTTTGATCGATCCTTTCATATTGCAGACATTTATGAAGAACATGAAATTTATATAGATAAAGAGATGCGCTACTCCGTAAATTTAGAAACGCTTGAGATTTTCTCTTCTCTCACGAAAGGTTAAGTATGAAAGTATAAAAAGTTTAGGATAAAAGTATAAAAAAGTCTTCAGAAAATTTTTTGAAAAAATTTATACGAATCAAGCAAGTTGTATCAAACATTTTTCTCTATTTTCTTGTTCTCCAAACTGTTTAGTTTCAAAGTTAAAGAAACATTTTATAAGAAGTGAATTTTTACATAAGAAGTTCGATATATCATTACAAGAAATCATCGCACTAATTTATTTAAAAAAGTATTTTAAGTTTGGAAAGTCCACTTTAAAATAATTTTTTGTTAATTTTTGTCCGATGTTTCATCAAGCTTCAAAGTAAAAAAAAATATTGAGAAAATACTAATTTTCAATTTTATATAGAGGAAAGTCTCCAATACTGACCTATCCCTCCTAAAGTGGCTGTATTTCTACGAAACTAAATATTGCGCTGCATTAATACTGATAAAAGCATAATCTGCTTAGATAATTAAATAAAAACTCATAGTTTATACATTTATGGCCTTTTCTATATAAAATTTGCTAAGAACGAATTCTTGAAAAATGAAAATAAAATTTGCATGATTTTCTCTTGCAATTTGCATAGTTGAAACAATAGTGAATATATTATTGATAATATTTGATCATTTTACATGTTTGTAGCTTCCTAAAACTGTTTTGTTTGAATTCTTTTCCATATTTTCCTCGTTATGTGATTTGAAACATAAAATCATATCGTAAAGCGAATAATTTCTCCGTAGGAATAAACAATAACTATCAAATCTTTAACTACAATGTTGACAGATGTTTCATGAATTTTTTCATATTTTCTTTAATATTTTAAGGTAGGAAAAATAGCGTTAGACACGACAGATCCACGAATAAGATGCAAAAAGAAACTTATAAAATAGGAGGGTTCAATTTTAGCCTTTTAATTTTATAAGTTTTGTTGTTTAATACATAAAAATATATTTTATTACTTAGTTTATTAATTTATTTTTTAGTGAATTCCTTCCTTACGAAATCGTGCTTAAAATCTACTATTATTGCCTAGGGTGCCAGTTTTGGGGGTCCAATTTCTCAGACGCTGTTTTTGTATTATGTTACAAAATTATTATAAAATACGAAAGTATTATAAAAGCTGCTGTACCATCTGACAGAAAAACTTTCTTGTTTGTATTTATGTTTTTGAAGTTTTATTTTTAGTTTATGTTTAAGAAAGAGAGAGAGATTATTCAAAAAGAAACTGGGGTGCGACTTTTCACTAATTGTAAGAAACAAAATATCGCAGAAACGAAACTAAAGGACAGATTCAAAGCTATATCTTAAAATACATTTTAGAGATGCTTAACTTCTCACTAGAAAATTGCAAGCGTTTCCAAACTTACGAACGGTAACGGTACAGTTATTTAACTGCAGATGTCACACACGTGTACGTACACGTGTGTGACATCTGCAGTTAAATAACAGGTCTTGTCTCCTTGGTTATTCTATTATTTTGCAATCCTTTTCCATTTTATTTTCAGAGTCTCACTATTATCGTTTAGTCAGGATAGAATTTTATTTGATAATACATTCGATCGTTTCATCGTCGTGCAAATTACAGGAACAAAATGGACAGAATCGATCAGAAAAAGAAGGAAAAGGATGGAAAAAAAATGAACGAAGAGATTTTATTATCTTCCGCGAGACTGTTTCAACCGGCAGTAAACGCGGTAATAATCTTACCGGCGTAATCGTCGCGCCAATGCACTAAGATCCTTGTAATACGGTGTTGATCCGGGTCGTATGTGTCCGCTTGCTCGCGTCGAATTCATACTTTACGATTCCGGGGCGACGTGCAGTTCGATGCACCTCTGGATTTTGCCACCGGCACACCGATTCTCTTCTTTACGAGCCGACGAGACGCAACGGGGTTTTCTCTCTCTCTCTCTCTCTCTCTCTCTTTCTCTCGCAGGCGGTCGAGTATCCGACGCGCGACACGGTTTTATCAGTGATATCCTACGTGCCGGTGCTCGTGTTTTTTCCCCGATCCGGAATATAAAAAGACGGGGTGAATTGCGCACGCACGCGAAAAAAGCGGCCGGCAATTGATAATTCGTCGGAAACTTTACACGCGCGAGACAGAAGTTTTCCGTCCGGTGTGCGTTAACAACTGAATCGTAAAATTTTACGAGGAAACGCAATTCGGCTGTTGAGTAAAGAATAAATCGCACGTAATGTCCATATGCACCTGCGCGCACGTCCGATTACACGGATCCTACCATGTTTTTTTTTTTCTTTTTATTTTATTTTAGTGAAGCGCGCGCTTTCGTGATGATATTAACTTGCCGCGTCTTCATCGCGCTACAAACTAACCGATAAAGCATAATAACACCACGCCAAGCGGCAGCTTCTCGATAAGCGCGCGTGATGCGCGACGTAATTAAAATCCGTAAGTAACGAGAGCTTACACGCGGATCGACTCGAGTGATCTGCATAATACGACGCGCGACCCAAATCCGTGTAATAGAGTTTCCACGGCGGAGGATAAGAACGCTTGGAGAGGAATACCCATGTTCCCTCTACATGCTTCGTCTCCCTCTTTCTCTCTCTCTCTCTCTTTCTCTCTCTCTTTCGCCCTTCTCAAAGAGAGAACCTCGTTTGCTCCCTTTTATGCACATCGCGGGCCTACTTTCGATCTCGTTCTCGAGGATCGCCTTCCATCATGCGTCGCGCATACTTCAGCCTTCGAGTGCAATTCCGTTGCAGACGAAATGGGGATGGTGACGCGAAAGGGAGGCTGATGCAACGTGGGAAAAAGGATACGGGCAGGGGGGTATGATATCGTAATGCAGTATTGTAAAAACATGCCCCCGGGGGGTCGCGAGACAGACGATTACTGAAGGTTATATCCGCCAAAACAGGGTTCCCTCAAACTTTTACTCATTCCACTTTTTACTGTTTCTATTTTTTTTTTAATACAGTAATTTTTTTACAGGGCAAAAAGAGGTATATTTTTAAAATCTTACAACTTTTCTTTGAATAAGATTTATTATAATTCATTATATTCCTTCGCTATTTAATATTAAAAAATCAATTTCTTAAGTTAAATAAAATATTTTATTATTTTTAACTTCTATGCGTGTTAAATTTATTATTTTAACACATGTAGTTAAAAGAACAACCTTGTCTGATTAACCCATTTCTGTAGTTAAATTGTTTATTTTCAAAGTAGTGTCTGTATGGACCTATACACCTAGTAAATAATAAATTAAATTTGAATCAATTTAACATTTTTATAGTTAACTTGTTCAACTTTATTGTTTTAGTTTAAATTGACGACATATTAAGTAGAAACAATGGCGACCTATAAGATTAATTAAAAATAACTCAGATTGGGTAGAATTCAATCACACTATGAATTTAACAGTGCTATAATGGTTTCCTGTTCTATAAAGGTTAATAAAAATTCCTAATTTATACAACATTAATGAAATTTACTTACATTTAAAAAATGTTGCTCGAGGATAATAAAGAAGGACATGAGTAGTGACGTGACGAGTAGTTGACTGTCGGCGAATTTTCGCGGCTTGCTCGACATGGAAAATCGTTCGCACGACGAATGTGATGGTTTCCGGGCTCGGTCAAGCGGAAATTGGTAATCCGATTTTGAACGCGCGAACGTTGGCAGGCCGGTAGATTTTAGTGTGTCGATGGATTTCGATTTTGCACTTTTCTGCGAAAAGAGATGCGCACAGAACGAGCATTCCTTTTAAATGCACTTGGAGCCTGCGGAATCGTTGGCGGAAAAACCCACTCTTCCGACGATTTCAAGCAGAATAAAAGATCGCATCTAAATCTTGTATGTTTCCTCCGATCGTTTCCTTTGTCCTCTGATTGACCGACTGTCCACCTGCTTAACGGAAATGATTGGCTTTCAATTGTGAAAAGAAGGAAAAATATCTAGATTTGTTTGTATCTGCCCTGTATTTTTTCGTGAGAATAGCGCGACTAACGGGACAATAACTCACTTATAATACCTGCAATTGCATTTAAATCGATACGCCTCTACAGTCAGCTGTAATACTTTATTTCTGTTTTAAACTGAGTTTATTAAAAAAAAGCATTTAATTTTTTTTTTATAGGCGATGTTATTTTTTCTCCGAAAGAAAACGAATGTAAAACTTCTATTTTCGAAAAATGGATAAAATATTTGCAACACCGACGAAGAAAAGACAATACATCGATTTTTTTTTAGAATCGTCTGTAACGAATTCGAATGTCGCGTATGTAGAATTTAGAATAACATACGGAGAATATTTCATCGTATCGTTAATAGCGACTTCATAATCGATTAGGAGATCTCGTGTACGTGAAAGCCACCGAGAAATCGCGCATTTCCGCGATTCTACACTGAGAGAAATCGTTTGGTAGTATAGTGATCAAATGAATTTTATAGTTACTGGTACCAAAAACTTTGTTACATTTAACAAAGAAACCAAAAACTTTTTGTAATTTGTTGTATGAAAATAATTATTTGGTTAAGACTACAAATTGTTTGGTCAAAACAACTACATATTTAGTAACTACGATATCACTATAAAATTCATTTGATCACTAATCAATCAAACTTTGGTTGATTTTACAAAACATTTCTCTCAGTGTAGCGAGCCTCGCAGACACGTTACGTTTCTTCGATGCTGGAAAATGCGTTCCAAGTATCCCGGTAATGTATCCTATGGGTATAGTAACGCGAATATCCGTGATAAATATATGCGGTAAATGCTACAAAAGAGAGTGAGAAAAAGAGAGGGAGAAGGGAGGGGGGAAGACTTGGACTATGTATTGTACGTAGGCGTCAAGAATGGAAGCACGTGAGAAAGAGTTTCCGTGGGATTACGCAGCCGTTTTCTGCGTTCTACTTAAGAATCGATCGTGTCCTGGCTCGCCTCCGTCCGACGGCGACGAAAGTAACCCCGCGACGCGTTTCTTTCACGAGACGCGAGCTTATCGGCTTACCACGTGTCGAAGACACGTCGGACATGCCTCTCCCTCTCTCGCGGAAGTGTTCGGCGAGGGGGTACGAGGAGTGAATTCTAATTTCGATCCGCTATCAGCTTGCTCGAGCCGCTCACTTTATTCCCTTCCATCTTGGAATAAACGATGCGAGGGAGAATGCATCATCGCATCGGCATTGCGATATCGCGTAGGCGTTGACCTCCGGAAGTATCGAAATACCTCCTTATATAGGGGAGACCGGGGCAATTCGGAAGGCGGGGTTATTCGAAAAAATAGAAATATCTTTGCGTGGGTACATGTTAAAAATTTACTTTAAATACTGTAAACGCGTCCTAATGTAACGACGTTGCTAATAAAGTTTCGTTGGCGACGACGTCATATTGAAGTCGTGGCAGTAAAAAATGTGTTTTGCGACAGTCGAAGTAATTTCTGACAGTCAGCATTTCTTCAAAATTTAAGTAAGATAAATAAGATTCTTTTTGAAAACTTTGAATGTATCGTGTCCAGTTGAATTTATTTGAAACATTTTGTGTTTATTTTTTGCTGTGCAATGTCTAATTTTGTAGACCATACGCAATAATGCGCAAAGTTGACGCCAGGGCGATTCGAAAAACCGAACGTCGAATCGTCGTTCGGACAATTTTTTCTTTTATATTCGCGTTCTATGTACCAAAATACACAACTTAATACTCAACAGGTGTAATTACACGAAATACGAATAGTCCCTGACTTGTTCCGAAAACGCTGAAGCAATAAAATTCTCTATTTTGTGTTTATTTTTTTTATTGTGTGCAACTTTTCTTAATAATACTATATATCTTTTTTTGAATAAAACAGAGTTTTAACAACAGCTTTTTTACATTTTTTCATCTTAAAACAAATTTCAGAATATTCCCGGACTGATTACGAATTACCCCGGGCTTGGGGCTATTCGAAATACTTGGCACTGATCGACATTTTTATATGTAGTTCAAAGCAAGTACATTTCCGTGTTTTATCTATAACGACATTGTGAAAGGGAAGGGTCAACCTTTCAAACCGTCCAACTTTTTTCTTAATGAATACAGAACTCAGGAGATGCAAAAGAAATAAAAACCTTCCGAATTGCCCCGGTCTCCCCTACGCGACGTGTCTCGACTTCGCGGAGGTCGGTGGCTGCACGGCGATCGATATCGAGCGAACCGATTCCGCGATGAAATCGAGGGAATCTCGAGGAGCAGGATTCTCCAGGGCGCCGTTCGCTTCTTTCTCGATGGCGGGCGAGCGAAAGGATTGCGATGCGCGCAATTCCTCCTCGTCGACGAGCGGCACGGTGATTTAGGGGAATCCATCACAAGCTGCGGCTGTCTAGATCTATTATTGGGCGCCGGGACGTAAGTTAGCGGGGTGGTCGGGTGGGCTGGAGGGATTCTCGCGCCGATGGTGTCTAGGGATAACGCGGCGGACGTATTAGGTAATTGCGGGGGCGAGTTCTAACCGAGGGGTCGGAAAAGGGGGTCGACGGAGAGGGATGTGATTTATATCGCCGGCACGTGACGCCGGCCAGAAATTATCGTTAGCCACCTTACCGCGGATCGTCAGGCCTTCACGTATGCACCACTTACGGTACACACACACACACACACACTCTCTCTCTCTCTCTCTCTCTCTCTCTCTCGCCGTAGTTACCATGGATTCGTACGATTTTCCGCGTGGGGCGACCGGCGCGACGTCACCGCGTATTTTCGGCTCATCCTGCGTGTTTCGGTCACTCCACGCTGTATATTTTTGGGGACCACGGGCATTTACGTCAGTTTGTGCCTGCATTTCGCCGTTAAATGCGACCGTCTGTTGCGACGCTGCGCTTTATTTGTTCAATGTGAGGTGTTTATTCGGCGCAACGCGCGAAAGACAACCGCGTTAAAGTGTAATAACGTGAACGCGCTCTCTATTCGCGCGACGTCATTTCGTTAAGTTCGCTTACGTTTTTACGAGTCGCGCGACGTCAAAACCTTTCTCTTTTTTTTTTTTCCCGCCTGGAACGAATTACGACGATGTATTAATCTTCTTCAAAATATTCCCTGTTTATTTTGGTCAGTATCGATTATCGCGTTTTCTTAAGCGTGACGACGGGTGATCGTGCATGTTATTGCATTTCGATCGATAGCCCGTTCGAGGACGATACTGGAGAATGAGAGAGAGTATTCCCTTTCGGCGCACAATGACGCGCCATTACGGGAAGGGAAATATTGTATAATATAATACGAAATCGCTATCCGAAGGACGTAGTAATTTTCTACCGACAAGATCGCTGGAAAAGTGTCGATTAACCAGCCCTCCTTCTTTTTTTTTTTATTATTTTATCTCGTGTCCGAATTTATCATGCTGTGACGTTATCAGCTCCAGATCTTTTCAAGCGGTATTATTAGATACGGTGTTTTTTCAAATGCTAATGGTCGTTTATTCGTATCAGATCTCGTGTTATTATATCTTTCGCTGCAATACTATATCGTAAAATATCATAAAAGATCTAGTACAATCAGCATGTATATTCGATTACTTTTATATATTAAATATCTACGCGCGTATACTCGTATATTACTTTGGATATTACGTTTAGGACAGAGACACATTGTCGTTCTGAAGCTTGCGAAATATTGCGCAATCACCGTAGCCTCAATCTCCACGCGCGGTGATTTTAATTGAAACTCGGACAAATATACTCCGCAATCACTGATTAACGTGCCGTAATTCATTATTGAGTCTGATCTAGAATGCTGTTTTGGACACTGCTGGACGACGTTTAATGTACGACGTTGCGGTATTACGCGTTTCGAAAGTCGCCTCGCAGTGTTGTATTCAATGTCTCATTAATTACTGAACACGCACCGCCGATGACTACCCGTCGCAGAGTTTCCTTCTTCAGTCTTTGCTGAGTTTAGCGTCTCGCTCTCGGCAATGAAACTTACCTATACGCCGAAACGTAACACTCGCTTACACGCAACTCCAAGAGGCACGCGTGGTCTATGTATTTAATTACCTAATGACGTTAATTAGAGTCAGATGGCTGAGAATTCGCTCTTATCCTCCAAGGGACGTTTTCGTCTACTTCGTCCTCTTCTCCGCCTTATTCGCTCCTCCTTTCTCTCTTTTCTTTCGCATCTCTGGCAACGTCTACCGCACTCAACTTTTAGTTTGTTCGTTTATAAACTCGCAGGAGAGATCGACATTCGTGATACTTAAACGATTAGAGTAGAGCCACTTATTTTTATTCAGTTGATCATTAGAATTCTACTTAGGACGATGTATCAGATCCATTAGTATTAGATTGAAAATTTATAGAAGTAGTAAAATATTTATTCATGATGTGTAAGTACATCTTTCGCGATATTTTTTTTATTTGCATATCTAGCGACAATGATTACATCTCTGGTACCGTACATAACTCATTTAGAGGAGATGCATTTATACACGTACTCGACGGTGCTCAATGTAGAACTACTTGACCATAGCTCTTCCGTTGAATGAAGCCGGCGCGATAGAAAGCGAAATGTTTAATTCCCTGCCGCTCAGATGATAATTAACCGCGTTCCAATTTAACGCCGGCACTGTAAACGACGGCGAACGAAGAAGAGGCCGGCGGACTGTGGAAGCCGCGATATTGAAAGTAATTGCAAGGTGCGGAGCTGTAATTTCGTGCTAACGAGTGGTTATATCGAATGAGCGTGTTTTAATCTGCCGTTTTTTCCTCAGACAATCCGAGTCGATCGCGATCTTCTTTTTCCTCTACGTCAGCGCGATGCGTCACGTTTTAGGTCTAAAAGCTACAGGTACATGGAAAGAGCGGTTTTTGTTGAAGTGTACTGAGAAGAAAATCGAAATATTAGCAAGCAAGTGTTACTTACGATGTTTTCTTCGATATTTATTGGTTACAAAAAATTTGGTTGGGATGATGAAATGTATTTCATGTCAGTAAAATATAATTTTTTTTCTTATTAATTAGTTTATTTGCTAGGAATAACATTTTATTTCATTGTATTTAAACTTTTAAGTATCTTTAATCTTTTTCTCAGTGCACAGAAAAAAATGATTTATCAAATCAGCAATCATATTCTCATATATAAGCAAGAGTATAAAATTTTCTTAAAAGAATTTAATAATCTTAAACAGACATACCTTGGTTACATGAAGAAACAAAATTCTTCAGGTAAAAAACAAATTTCATATAAGCAAGTTATGCTCTTTAAGTTTATCAAATTCTTTCAAGATTTTATACTCTTGCTTATATGTGAGAATATGATTGTCGATTTAATACTAATTTTTTTCTGTGTGTATCTACATGGAAAGAACAATTTTATTGTAGCATTTAAATATTTAGTTAGATACAAATCAGAAAATAATTTTATGTTGAGTGATCAAAATAATTATGTAGGACGTCCAAGCATGATAATGTTGCTGCAAACAGTTTTGACGATCTTGCAACTAAACATGCGATACAATTTTTTAAATAAATGGTTCAACATAATTATTTTCATATCCTTATTTCAGCAAACTTGTTCTTTCCGTGTAGAAGTTTAGCTAGACACAGATTTGAAAACAATTTTGTTGGGCTTCATTAAAATAGTTATGTAGAGCACTCAAATCGATTGCTAGAATGTCAAAACTTTTAGCAGCCTTCTTCATCAGCGTAGCTATTTTGGTGGTCCAACAAAATTATTTTTTATTTGTATCTAGCTAAATTATTAAACAGTTCAGCAAAATTTCTTTCCGTGATATTATTCTGTGATTAGAAAACTATTACAAATTAACTTAACCATAATATTAACTAGATGCTTGAAAATTTATTTCGTCTTCTCATGCCGACTTTCAGTTCAACTTGACGTGAATCGTACCTATATTTAGCCCAAAATCAGAAGTATCACAGTATAATCGATACGTGCGCTTATTTGCTCGAAGTTGCCTGCACCAGCAACATATCTTGGGACTAGGTTCGTCGACGAGCGACGGTTAATGACGAGGTTGGGGTAACCGAGTCAGCGGGGGGTGGCGCGGCAACGGGAGACAGTGATAGAAATCGGGGGCGGGGGATGAAGGG
>QKQZ01003664.1:0-31790 GCA_003595255.1 Solenopsis fugax | reverse complement strand
ACAGGACTCGGGAAACGCAAAAGAAAAAAAAACTGCAACGAATAGCCCTGGTCTCCCCTACATATTAAAAAATACAATATATACAGAAAATACAATTTGAAATATTTTACAAAATTGTTTGGATAGTTATACATAAGAAATACTTATTACTCTTTCATTTTTTCGCGAAAAACGCTAACATAATTTTATTACCTATAAATAAATTATAAATCTCGCGACAAAAATTGTAATTATGAAGTAACTTGTTAGAAAATCATCTTCGAACATCCGTTTGTGTGACCTCCTCTTTTTATCCATTCTAGCTAGACACGATTGAGTAAGTTGCGCAGAGTCTCTCGGATTTTAAAAGAAAAAGATAGATGCTTTACGTAATGCATCCCTCGCACCCTGAAAGCACTTGGGAACCGACAGAGAACAATAGATCTGATTAATACATGATGGTATCAGCGGCATACAGGTACGGGCAAGCGGCGGACAGTCAATGGCCGCAATTTACACCATCAGCTTTCTGATTGTATCTAATGGGCAGGATTCTGCTGACGTAGCCGCTTGATAACCCAGAACGGGAGCGACTCTCAATAAATCGGGCACCGGAGGTCTCCTCCTCCGGTGACAGCGCGATCCATATGGAAATTGCGCACTTCTGTTTAGCGGACGGTGCTCCATTCGTATCTGTGCTGATGCAGAACCCCCCGGCTGTCTGGAGAACATCAGACGGAATGAAGGGGGAAATTAGCAAGACACGAGATAATAGTCCGCTAAATATACCTCGCCGAGACACGTCCTGGTGAAGTAGCATCGGGCTAGTGGACAATTTGTCTTCGGCGGTCCCTTATCGCGTATCTTAGGGTCGCAACAGGTGTTCTCCATGTCTCCGGTAATGCAGATACCGAAGAACTAATTTCTTAGCGGTAACGTGTCAGCGCGACACTTGGCCGACGCGAGTGATAATTTCCTCGCCGCGCTTGTGCGTGTAGCGAGCGACAATCTCATTGCCAGTTTATTACATCGTGCGAAAATAAAATCTTAGAATTAGGGGGAAGTTGTCAAAACTGACATAGACTTTTTAAAACATCTTATTTCTCACTGAAATTGAACTGAGCTCCAATACTAATAAAAATATGATCTGCTTAGATAATTAAAGAAGCAAAAACTCATAATTCATATATTTTGATCAATTTTTTTTTAACCAAACTTGATAAAAACGAATTTTTTAAAAGCTAGAATAAAATTTGCACGATTTTCTTTTACAAATTGTATAGTTTGAACGATAGTGAATATATTATTGATAATATTTAATCATTTTACACGTTTGTAGCGTTTTAATTATTTTATTTAGATTTTTCTTTTTCTCATTTCATTATTTTTCTCATAATGTGGTTCTGAACATAAAATTGGAGTGCACCATAAACTGACGTACTTATCGATAAAACATACAAAATAATAAAAACCATATAGAATAAAAGACACAACTTTATGAATGATTTCATTGCCAGTTTATTATACCGTGCAAAAATCCTAGAAAAGAATCTATAAGATCTATTAATTATTTATTTTATTAATTATTCAATGATTATAATTAATGATTGTTGGTATAAATTGACAAAAACGTTTTATATTAAAGTAACAGGTTTCTAGGCATCTTTATGTGTATTTCAACTTGTAAGTATTTTGTACAGAAAAAATATGAAAAAGAAGGGAAATATAGCTGCCTCTTATGTCGGTTTTAGAGCTCACTTGTTAGATTTGCTCATTTTTGCTTATCTGTTACGTAAAACTTAATTCTAAAATTCGAACTCATAAAAAATGCTGTTCGATTGTCGCTCGCTACACGCACAAGCGCGGCGGGGAAATTATCACTCGCGTTGGCCAAGTGTCGCGCTGACACGTTACCGCTAAGAAAACACTTTCTAGTTTGTATTTATGCTTCCAAAGTTTTATTTTTAGTTTTTGTTTAAGAAATATTATTCAAAATTATATAAAAAAACAAGATAGTATGTCGACAACCATCCTCTACATACATGATCGATCACACACGCGGGTCCAAAAAAAAAAAGAAGAAAATTTCAAAAATGTTAAGTTAGCAGAACAGATCAATCAATATTGCGCGAATGACAGGTGGTAGATTTATGAAGACAACTGAACGTAGTACGTCTATCGAAGAAAGATATTTGTTTTTGTTGCAGATATTACTTGGCCACTTCGGAATCCGATACGGCGGTTCAGCATTTGTACAGAGTGTCGCTGCTGGATTTGGGACACAAGTCGGCGTGTTTGACTTGTAACGTTGTCAGAGAGAAGGACGGCAGTCGCTGTTTGTACAACAGTGCTAAATTCTCCACTGACAATTCGCATTACGTGCTCACTTGTGCCGGGCCTGGAGTACCCGACATCGCTATCTACAATAAGGTACGTATCCATCTGACGCTTCTATGTCTCTCGTAGCTCTTTCTATCCGTAAACTATTGTATGTCTTACAAAACATTTTCTTACTCAAATTACCTAACTAAAAAAATTTCAAAAGAAGAGAGTTCAGCTAAAACGTAAAGATAAGTTTTTTACATTATCAATTACTCAACTAACAGCAATTTGTTAATAAAACTATCAGTTTAAAAATCTTATCATTTAAAAGTCAGGTGTGACAGGTATTTAATAAAAAAGATATAAACTTTGAGAGATTTAAAAAAATTTTAAAAGTAATGCTGTAATGATGCAAATCTTAAAGCAGTGCGCAATTGTTAAAACGCGAAAATAAACGCGAAGGGTTTGTACAACAATCTTGAAATGTAATGACATAGAATATAATTATACATTATTAAATTTGGCATAGGCGCGCATAAATTGCCTTTGAAGTAATTAATATTCGAAATTCAAAATAATGACCGTAATCCATCAGATTGGACCGGTAATTTCATCTCAGGAACGTAACAGGTATCTCGTATATTCCCGCCTTCTCCCGTACTAGTTTCAGCTTTGAGTGCAATGTTATTGCTGCGCAGCGCGTTTGATAGGTTTCATCAATCATTACGTTGTATGCAGTCCGGATTTCTACAAATTTGATCCCTTCCGAATGGAGCGAGGGCGCGAGAGGGATGCGAGAGAGAGAGAGAGAGAGAGAGAGAGCAAGCAAGTTCGTGCATGTATATCCTGTGAAATTCCTTTTGCTGCGCGCGTTGCATTACGAATCGCAATATTATATCCGGACCGCGAACAATGATCTTTCGTATCGCAGGCGCGCACGCATTTGCATGCGATATAGACGTATGGATGACGGGCCGCGTAATTCTACTGGTGAGCGTTACACGAACCGCGGTGGGCCGCTATCAGACAACCGAATCGAATAAATTTCGTTACAGCAATACAGGATACGCGTGTAGTAGGTATACTATGCGCCATACGCGGTTTAGTCCCGGCACGCCGAGCTGCGAGTAATATACGAGCGGCCGCCGCGCCGGTTTGGTGCACCCACCGTGCCCTGGTACCAGGCTGGCAACGGCACATAACAAAGCTCTCGCCCAAAATCCCCGCGCGGGAACGCAAAACACATTGCGCCCGCGATACCGTTCGCTTGGCCTAATCAGATCGAAATCACGCCGAGACAGATTATCGCGACATTGTTGGCGACCTCGTAAAAAGCACCGTACACGGCGAGGCGGCGCGATAGCACCGGCGATGCATAAAGCCGCGAGTGTTTTCAGTGTGTATGCATTATTCTCGTATTGTTTTTGAATAAACCGTATAAAAGGAGAATAATTGAGCTTGCGAACTAAAGAGTCGTTTATCTCGACGAACAAGTGCAACCGTGTTACGCGTATTCGATAGTATGTGACCAGAAATTCTATAGTATAATAATTAAATGGAAAAATGGGAAAAAAGTGGATTTTTGTTACGATTAAATTATTGGAAGTAGAAAAATGAGCTGCTATCGTGTTTTAAAGTGGCAGTATTGCAAAACTATCCAAATTTCGCCCCGGCTCTCGCTATTTGATCGCGTTGCGTGTCTGCAACCATTTTCGACCCGGTCACGTTTTGTATCAATTTCCAATTTCGCTACGTAAATAAAACACGTTGAGAGAAATGGCGCAATCAACAACGGCCGCTGGCTAGAATCGACGATTCAGAAGCGTTGCATATAAATTTAATAACTTATAGTGTGAACAATGTTGCAGAATGAAATTTGTCGCGCGTTGTCTTTGGTGCGACACTCATTAAAAAAAGGTTCAGCGCCACTTTCGAGTTTATCGAATAACAAACCTTCATCTAAATCTTTAAATCTAAAAAATCATCTATCGAATCTATTACATTTAAATGATTGGAAAAAAAAAATTTTTTTTTTTTTTCATTAACTCTTTCGGGTCCGAATTTTTTTGAGAAATAGAACGTATAGTCGGATTATTTTTAAAGGTTTGGAAGGTCACTGAATACAAAAATGGAGTCAAAACAAAAATTCAAAATGGCGAATTTAATATTGCAAAAAATAAAAGATTCCATAAAATAAAAAATTAAATTGTAATAAAATTATTTATTATGGATATAATTGCCGTTCATTTAGCGTGATTGTAAAAAAATTTATTATAATCGTTTCTTCTCGCATCTATTAATGAATATCAATTAACAGCATTTCTCCATTAATTAAAGTTAATTTAAATAATTTCTTTCAAATCCTGATTGAACTAAATACCTTAATATTTATCAAAGATATGTTTTTTGAAGACACAGGTATATCTATATATCATTAGATTTAGAAGAGTTAACATTATCTGGGTGAAAATTCAGTCACAATTAAATTTTATACTTTTGTTTTATTCGTTAGGTTAGAACAAAGTGTTAGAATAACTGAACTAACACTACTTTTATGCAAACAAAATATTATTAAATGTTATTTTAAGTCATCAAAATTTTAATAATAAAAACTGTACTAATCTTGAATTATATATCACTTGAATGAAAATTCAATGACAGTTTACCATTTCAAAATTAAGAAAGATAACCATTGAGAATTAAGTACAAGAATATAATTTAGCTGTGATTATTCAAAAAGCATTGTTGATGATAATTTAGTATGCAATCCAAGCGCTGATATCATCGCTTTTATAATTTATATTCGATAACATCTGCATCGAAAACATCGTGGTAATTACGTCATGCAAAGTATAATATACATGCATAATTTATAATTACGCATGTTTATGTCAATACTGCTATTTAATAAATTCAAATCTATATATTGAGAAATTTCAGAATCTTCACATCACACAATACAATTTTTATAGGATAAAAACTATATCGATAAAGAAAAATATTAACGAGTGTCTTTTGACAAAAGAAACAATTTAAAAAATTATGATTATAATCATATAGATACGAATAAATTTTACTTATTTTTTCACCTGTTTCTTTTGATACATAATATTAATAAAGTCTATTTTTTAACATTAAAGGGCCTCAATTAGAAAATCTAGCTTTTCGCGCGGAATTCCAATAATTTCATACGCATGTGATTTTAATCGCAATTCAATCAATTGTCTCTTTCGAATTGTAACACTCGCCGTATTATCGGCAAATAAAGCATATTTAATTAATTATGATTAGCAGGTTTAATTCATCAATTAACGATAACCAATATTGGTGAAACTGTAAAAGCGGTTATATTATTCATAAATATAAAATTTGATTAACTCGCATTAACACAAACACGTGTTCATTCCTCATTCCAACATTATGGCTTCTAATTACTACATTTTGAATACGAACTCTGACAAAGGCACATTTATGTAACAGCTAGCATGTATGGTAAGCGCGCGTGTTATATATACACACTAAAACGGCGTTTTGTATACAAATTTATAAAATGTGCATATTTTGTCCTCATTTACAAACCTTTCTCGCGAAGTACTTATCTCTGCTTTTTGAAAGCATAAAATTTTTTAATTTTTATTTTTTTTTAATTTTTTTGAACATATACATTTTAGATGATCAATAATAATGTTGATTAATAATAATTATTATTAATAATTAATAATAATAAATGTTTATTAAGCATATAAATGTTCTTTGTAATTATTAATTGCAAATGAATAGGAAGTACAAGTTTATCGAAAATTTTTTCATGAAAAAGCGCAATAAATAAAAATCACACGAAATTTAAATCGATCGATTAAAATAAAATTATAAAATAAATTATGAATACACATCTCTCAAGAAGGAACAATCACAACTCTCTTCATTATTCTATCTTCCTCGTGAAACTTCGATCGAGAATGACTTAGCGCAAGAGTCTGGGTATTACCAGTCAAGGCGGAACTCCTCCTCAGACCGATTTTCTCTTCTCCTCTCTCTTTCCAGTCTATCTATAATCTATCCGTCCATTTGCTTATTCGCCAATCTACCTGCGCGCCCACCGTCCTCGAAGAAAAAGTTTGCGGTCGGATGAAAGTTTCATTACTTTCGATAATCAAATTCCTCCGTCGACTTTCCGTGATGACAGACGGGCCGGGACGTCGCAAATTACCGGGGCGAGAAAAGGAGGAATGCAGTCGGACGAGAACGATTATTCGAGATGAACGAGACGGATTTATTCACATATTCACGAGGAAAATCTAAATCTGCGAATTAATATTAATAACAATTAAACATGATCGAAATAAAAATGTATCGTATTTTTTATTGTGTGCAATTTAAGTTCAAGTTCTTGTTTCGTTGATATAAATATAAATTATATAATAATTTTATTACGCTTTATCATATTATATAAACGAAAAATAAGAACTTGGACTTAAATTAGACACGAAATAAAAAATATGTTACATTTTTGTTTCTGTTTAATATACAGTAATATAATAAAATAGAAATTATACAATAGGATCCTAAAGTTATGTTGTATTTTGATATGTGTCGGTTCGCTGTAACACAACTACAAGGTACGCCTGATCGATATCGATCTATTTCCTTTATAATCCGATTATCGCGGCGACAGACGGGATAAGAGGAGAAAGAGGAGAAGTGAAGAATTCGTTGAACCTCGAGGGCGTCTAAATGTCGAGAACGAATCCACGTGCTTTATCGCGATTAACGGAGCGAAAATCTGACTATCCGGGGCCTTTATCACTTATTTTCGCGCAGCCGCTTAATACTGATAATTGGTCTTCTCGCCCGGGAAGCCGTCGACAATGAACGTTAATCCAATTACGTTAAAGAGCGATCTTGTCGATGAAATTCGCGCTTTCAGACCGCGCGGATCGGTCAGCCTGCCTTCGACTTTGGTCGTTTTAATTAACGCGAACGTTCTTCTCTTTGTTTCGCAAGATCTACGCCGAATTACAGATGATTTGTATAAACGCGTTTAGAAGATTTTCTTTACTTTGATCATATCGTAACAAGTTGCGAAATATTTTACCATCTACATTTATTTTCTTTGTCCTTCCAAATCGAAATAATCCTAAACGTCAAAATCAAAGAGCTATTTTTCGCGGAAAATTTTTCATTAAAAGGGTGCCATGATATGCCACCGCACGTTTTTAATATCAATTTTTTTCGGGATTAATAGAGCGATTTGTTATGCGCGAATATTACACGTGCGTCAGCGAAGTCGCAAACAGGCACGTACAAAATCCCCTCTGGAATCCCTTTGTCGATCTTCAGTGCACTTTGACGCGATTTATGAGGCACTCCTGCATGCCGATCCAATTACGTCGATATTATGATACGGACCTATTATCGAAATTTGCAAAAGGCTCAAAGTGATGCCAATTGATCGCGCTTGACTTTCCGATATGCCATTATTACCCTCCGCTGCGCGTCGAAGAAACCTCTTCATCGCTGGGAAAATTCGCGTATATAAATTACGCAGCGAGATTTTCCACCAATTTGGAGTCGATCCTTTTTTTTTCTTCTTTCTTTTTTGCGAACCATTAACAATGGCTCCAACTCGCGGTCATTTGCGATATGCAAATACAGTTATACTGCGATTTTAACTCGCAGCTGAGTTTCCATGACGATAAAGTTCAAATAAGTTACATACCATTGTTTGAACTTTTCTCTTGTTCTCCGTGCGCCGGTAAAAAAATATCGAGCGCTTTCAAAGGTATACGACAAATTAAACGAGAATATCAAATTCCATTCTTCTTTGCGAGTTATTTGTAGTATTTATTATTAAACTTGATAGAATTTAAGTTAGGAATTAAAATAAAATTTTAATTAATTAAAAATTAATTTTATAATTTGGAAGCGATTTTTGAAGGAAGTTCTCCAGATTAAAAGAAATGGAGGGGAATCACAAGACTTTTCGTTCACATTTAAACTTAGCAGACGCCACAAGCGGACTTGAAAAATTTTTGCTCATTCAATCGGTGAAAGCAAATGTTCTGCTCATATGTTAATATATCCAAATTTGCTTAATTTAAAATTTTGAAAATTTACTGCGTTTGATAGATCTTAGAAATATTTCTGTTGCAAAATTCCATATGACATTTTGCAAAATCCTTTCAGAAGTGTTTCACATGTAATGTGAAAGGTTGAAACCTTCCTGAAAACTTTCGACAGCACACCCAATCGGTGCTGTGTGTTTACATGGAGAATATCGAATTCCATTTTCCTCACAAGTTATTTGTAGTACTTATTAAACTTGATAGGGAAAATTTAAGAGCTAGAAGTTAAAGTAAAATTTTAATTAATTAAAAGTTAATTCTCTAAATTGATAGTAATCTTCCAAGTGACTGCAAAAATATATACAGATTTTTCTGTAATCTATTTAATCTCTGTTTTTCTGTCTTTGAAGAAGTTAAAATATATACTGCGAAATTAACATTGTGGGGTAAGAAGTGCTTGGTTTTTTTCAAAACTTGATCAATTTATACTGCATGGAGCACACGTGCAGGCGATGGCGCGAACTTTGCGGCCGTTCTATATATATTCTGCGAATTGAGGGGGAGAAAAAAAATACATATCTCGATCGAAAATCGATATCGCCACGTCATATCGCGATCGGCACGAGATTCTCATAAAAGCTGGAAACCTCTCGCCAGATCGCCTGTCATTCTACGAGGAAACTTCGGTAACGCTGATCCGAGAGCGCGGGTGCGCGGATCCGAGAAAAAGTTCGCGGCGATGCAAAATCGAGATTCGCCCGTCGGTTGGGTAGTCGGCGGCGAACTCGTTGAGTGCTCGACGCACAAAAGCGCGCAGATTGCGCGTTACATTTGCCCCCTCCCCCCTTCCTCTAGGAGGAACTCGCGGGTAAACTCGGTCGCAAAAACGCGAAACCGGGAACTGCGACGGGCAGATCGCAGCGGCGCCCTTTCCGCGGGCATTGGCCCGTTCGACTTTTCTAATGCAATTTTTTGTCGCGTGATATACCGCGAATCCTCTTTCCATCCCCCTGCCCGTCACGTCGGAAGAGAGAAAAACCTACTCCCGGACAACTACCCGCGAAAGTGGCTGCCCTTTGAACCGAATCGATTCCGACCGGCAAACCGCGCGCGGAGGGTGCGATTGAAGTTCCGAAGTACTTTGGGGAAGGCAAACCGCTAAACGTTCTTCTGGTCTTACGACTTCCCCGCAAGTTTGCGGGAGTGTCTCCGAGTGTGTTGACGATGTTATTCACCGCCCTCGCTATGTAATCTATCGCTATTATGACGATGTCGGAATCAGGAGGTGACCAGCGATCGTCGGTCTAAAGCGAATGAAGATGAAGGAAAATCGAGCTTTAAAAAGATAGTGTGCCATACCGAATAAATATAAACAACGAATGGAGCCAATAGTTATTTTATCCTCCCGCGAAATGCATAAAATTAATAGAGGAGAAGAGAGTAATATAGCACCCATTTTTATTTTATTGAATAACTTTGTTTATAATTAACATTTTCTATTGAAACTTGAACGATTACATTCGTTAAAGTGTTGTTTAACAGATTCTAGACTCAAAGTAATAAAATATTTATTATTTAGGGCGTGATTTATAAAAATCTAATGCACTGCATAATCGGTGGAAGAAAAAAAGTGGTTGTAATATGGCTATTCATAAAAATAATTTTAAAAAATTACTTTAGTTTAAAAGAAACACACAGTTTGTTACAAAATTATATATTTTTAATTTTCCATTGTTCAGAATTTTCCTGATTTAGAATTTTCCTGCGTTTAGAAACTTTAAAAATACAATTGGAAATTTCATTAGAAATATTATTTTATCCTTGTTTAACATTAAACAACAAGCATAAAATGAGGTTTCTAAACACCGCCCTCTAGAATGATAATCGATTTATCGAAGAAATATTTCGATATAAAAATTTCGCTGAAAAAACCATATTAACAAAATTCCATGTTATTGTTTTAACTTTGTATAACTCGAAATGTGTATAGCCGAATAAAAAGTTAAAAGGTTAAATAACAAAAAAACTCTCGAGTGTATCTACATTCGTGTGATAATACACTCAAGTTTAAAAATAATGAGGAAGTATGTGTAATTAAAGGTTAAAAGTGTACCTTGAAAAAGTTTAGAAGTGCTCAAAAGTAAAAATGCTTTATAACAATTGTCAGTTATTATGTATTGGTATATTAGCATCATTAAAAAACGATGGGCTACTAAACGAATAACTCTATAAGCAATTGTTAGAATACGTCACCTAATAATGGAGATAATAGAGATAGTCATATTGTCGACAGTAGCCATAATACCCTCTTCTCCTCTATTCATTTAATTCGCTACGTATTAAAGTTTATATTCGGCGTCACAGTTAACATCTTCTTAGCTTTCACGATTTCAAATTCGATTGCAAAAATTTCAATATTAAATAAAACAATTGAGTAAAGAGGTAATATTAAATAATATTAAAATAATATAAATTTAAATTAAGAAAATGGCTATACCGGTCGAAAGCAAATCTTGGTGCTCAATAATAATTTTCTAGATGAATTTGTATGCATTTACAAATTCCCTCAAATTCTGTTTGCCGGACTTTAAAACGCAACTGTTGAGTAGAACCAGAAATGTAATATCACGAAATTAAATTGCTAATCAGTTTAATAATTTTTATGTCAACAAACATCTCTACGATCCGGCCTATCCCGAAAACTATAAAGGATTCGTTGCGAAAAATAATATTAACTTTGTTAATTTTATTCTTGTTTTTCTGCTTTCAGAATACCACGTTGCTGTCCGTGTGGGAGGACAACGACGTAGTAACCGATATAATAGTGGAAAAATCGCAGCCGATTGTTCAAAGGTACAAAATCCCAGTTCCTGGGGGCTTTAACGCCCAGGTGAGACTCCTGATACCACCCGGTGCTGATCTGAGCGGTGCCACCAAGTATCCTATGCTGGTTTACGTGTAAGTTCTTTTCCGACAAAATCTCTCTCTTGGATAAAAGTAACGCGACTGCCGCTATTATTTACCTCTTGTCGAAAAATTTGAAATCGTGTGCTTCCTTTGTCCGATCACATTCGAACGTACGAGTATAAAGAAGTATACAATTTATATTTTCTGCGAATTAAAATTTCTCTGTGCAGTAGCAAGGTTGTGCGAAATGTTTTACACGAAAAATATTTTTGGACGATGCTCAAGCTTATGTGAATCTTAATTATTACTCGATTGCTACTTTATGTGGTTTTATATTTAATTTTTTATATTTTACATTTAATCCATTTTAATCTCTGGAATTCTCTAACATGATAAACGTAAATTAAAATAAGACTTTTTAAGACTAATGCGAGGGACGTATGTTCGAGGTACATGTTCGATTTCGCGAACACTGAAAAAATTACACCGGACACATGTGAGCCCTGGCGATTGATCGTGCTCAGCTATCAAGAGTACTTTCCGGCTATCATCCAAGTTCTTAAATTGCGTCGTTTTTCGGCGTCGCGTATATCTCGGCGTTCACTTAAAAGCATCCATATTTTCCGCGGCGCGACAAGAAATGTGACAACGCACTCCGCGGGCGTCATCAATCGGTTCCGTCATAATGCACTCGCGAGATAAGCGTAATGGAGGAGCGGTGACGAACGTGCGGCAGCGGAGCGTAGTCCGTGCACCGTGACGTGAAAACGAAGTTCTCCTTTACGTGGCCTGAATTAGGGCGAGATGTAAAACCACGCTGAAGCGATGAGTCATTCCGTATTCAGTTTCACGAACGAAAACTTCAGCAGCTTCCCCGATAAAAGCGGAGCGTTATCGATCGACCCACGCCCGTATTTCTTCTAATGACGAAGAAATAGTCGAAATAACACGATCGTCAAAAGAGGACTCGGAAACCAAACGTGTGACGTTCCACTTCGTCATCCACTGTCTCACCATTTTTTCTTGATCTCCTTAATTGAGTCTTTTTATTTTAAAATACAATATATCTTTAAATACAAATGAATGGTTTTCTAAAAAAACCAAACAACTCCAAAAAGTTGAATTTTTGGAAACAAACAGTTCTCATCTTTAAACCGTTCATTGTAAATAATTTTCTCCAGACATATAAAGTTTGAGAAAGAAGTTGTAAGCTTTAATTAATATTTTGAAGCCCTATTTAAAAGAAAAAATAAACATCTGGATTTTATTTGATTTTTGCGCGAATTTTATATTTATTATCTATTTATCCCATAATATTTTACGTTTACCTTTAACTTTTTACTTATTCTTTTTTTATAATATTAATAATGATGAAAGATGAAGAAGGAAATATTTTTTCTAATATAAAGCAATAATTTTTCCACTTTTTGTTTACAAAATTTTGCAAGTTGCTTACTTTTAACACACATCTTTTATCTCTTTCTATAAATAATAAGGGTAATTTTTTTTGAACGTTTAATGAGCATACAAACAAAGATTTAGGCTTTAGGATTAATATTTTGAGGAATCCATTAAAGAGAAGTAAAAAACCTGTGGATTTGTTTTGTTCTTTGTCAGAAATTTTTATATTTACTACCTATTTATATTTACATTTTCTGTTTCTTGTTTAATTCTTATCATAACAAAATTGTTCACAATATGACGCTACTGGTAGAGACTAATTTGGCTCTAAAATCCAGATTTTGAAAAAAAAATTGAACTTTTTTGGTCTCTGTAGAAAATTCTTCAATTTAAAATGCAGTTTTTACAAAACTGTATTTATTTATGTCAATTAACCTTATGAGAATCGATGGTGACCTTGTTGCAAAAAGATAATTCTTCTTTCAAGTCGTTAGTCGCTGTCATGATGGTCAGCGGGATGAGCTTTTCATGTTTTCCGCATTTAGAAGGTGCACGTGTACGCGACAATGACGTCGCCGGCGAGCACGGCGCTCGAGGCCGATATAACTTTCCGGCGTAAATCCTAATAACACCTAATTTGTAGGCGGTCCTGACCAAGCTCGAACTTTTGAAAGTACAAAGAGCTTACGATGGAAGTTGCCGCGATGTCTGTTACCAAAGTGCAAGCTTCACGTTGCGCATTAACGGTCAGAAGGAAGATAGTAACGCGAGCATTAGGAACTCTTCGTTTACTCTCTCCTTAGAATAATCAAATTTTAATTTGATAGGCGTCCCGCGCCTAAAAACATATTCAGCATCGAAACAATGCGAAAGAATCTATATCATTACGGCGCGATGCTAGGCGGACCGTAATTGAATAACTTGGTTTGGTAAAATTTATTCAGATTTATAAAAATTATAAATTTTTTTTTATTAGATCATTACACATTTATTACTTATTAATATATACTTATTATTTATTAAAATTGATTTATCTAATTTTTATATTAATTGTCACCTATAATTGTCACATATAAGAAAATAAGAACTTTAGAATGCCATTGCTCAATTTATAATTATTCTTAATTTTTTATATTTCGATATAAAATTTTTTTAGCTCATTTTTTTAACATATTATTCTCTATTAGAAAATAATATTTGCTTCTTTTGCGTGAAAGAAAGTAGATAAGAAAACGTTAATATCAGTATAGTAAACCTTTCATACTCATATAAATTAATATTTTGCACATCGATTTAAACTCTATGTTTCATTTATCCGCATTAGATGTAGACTTTTAGAATGCAAAATGTCGACGAGTGGACGCAAAGTTAAACTCATAGAAGAACTATTGCAATTGCCACGATGGACGCGTTTTGTTCGCCCGACGATGGCGAGTAAAGAGAAGTTTGAGTTTCCGCCGTTCGCTTTATAGTGGAGTAATTGTACTGTCCTCGTGTTTGAAACGGTAGGTATATTGGATCGCGCCGAGTTTTCACATATCACAGGCATCCGGGCGATTGCTTGTCCTCTCTGGTTTTCAATGAAATTTCCTATACGTTCAGTCTAAATCATTGATCGCGACGCTCAGTGTCCGCGATACGAGACCGTCGGAACCGATTGGGCCATCGACCTCTCCGTAAAATCGGTGCTCTTGATGTTATTAAATGAGTATTCCTTCCTGTATTTCTCGTAATCAATGAAGACCGCTGTGTGAGTACGCGATCCTTGAGCCGTATTCAAAAACATTTCGATATAAAAATAAAAGAATTAACGAAGAGACAAACAAGTGCGGTAAATGCATGAAAATGGAATAATAACATCGTTAAATTTTTTGCTACGACACATCGTAAAACCTCTATCGTACTATTTTAGTGATGCTCACAGAAAAATATCAATTTCTAAGAAAAGAGTTTATTCAATTTATTTTTTTTTCTTAAAATTATCTTTACAAAGAATATTTTCTTTATAATAATTTTAAAATATACTTATCAAAATAAAAAAACTCTTTTTATCAATATATTCTTTCGAAGAATATTATAAAGTTTTATCAAAGAAAAGTTAAAATATTAAGCAAATCAAATTTTTATTTCAACTTAATATTCTTAAACGAATTATTAAATTACTAGAATTCAGAACATATTTTGAATAAATTTCATGTTGAACTTATATAAATTTACTATATAGAAACTTATGAAATATTTAAAATGAATAATATTTACTTATGTGTGCGTGTGTGTGTGTGTGTATATATATAAGTAAATTGAATCATTTTTCTTAGCATTAAAATATTTTTCTATGTATAGATGTAATGTTCTTAGAATAAAGATAAATTTAATTGTTTAGACACATAGACTATCATATATAAAATAAAAATTTTTAACAGTAATATAGAAGGGTTTATAAAAGTCAAATGCAGTGATGTACGAATTTTTCTATATAAAGCTGTCTTTAATTCAAAATTATAAATACATCGGTATGATAACGAATGAATGTTTTGATTTCACTTTGAAACATCTTCAGCGTAGAATTATAATGAGAAAAATTTATTATCTCACGCTCTCAGAAAAAGCTAGAATGAATCTTCTTCCATTATCAATTTCAAAAATTCTCATTCTTATGATAGTAAATTGCGAAGAGAAAAAAGGATTTTTCTTTTTTGTTTCTATTTCTCTTCCCTTTTTTTCAAGTATGAAAAACAGTAAACGTTATTAAGGCTTTAATACTCAATTTCTCAGCTTCCAAGACATTAGTACTCTATTTTCATGCGCTTATGCAATTAACGAGGTTCCTCGCTCGATAAGCACGCGATATCGGTTTCCGTTGCGATACAATAAACATCGGCACGATGAAGAACACCGCTCGATACATCGCGTTTCTGGCTACTGTAACGCAATTGCAAACTCGTAAATCTAACTCTTTATCCAATTCGCTTTATTATAAAGACGTGACGTACTCCCACGCGATTACGTCGCTCTCTGCGTCGGAAATAGCACGAGATTACACGTAGCACCATTTACATGCGCATTACATGAGATTACTGCAGATCAGCATGTCAACCATACTATGAATTTGAAGTGTGGTAGAAACAGTGACTAATTCCTAAACGATATTTGGGTTAATAACTCTTCAGACAACTGAAATTCACTTTATTCACCTCATATAGATTAAAATTAAAATAAATATATGGTATAAATAAATGCATAGCTTTTCAGTACAAGAAGGATATTATTATTTCTCTCTTTTTACATAACTTTAAAACGATTTGCTAAACTTGAATTGAGAGAGTTTGAGAATAAGAAATATAGCTTAATATCAATTTAGTATTAATCACGTTATGTCACAAATATCTGCAACATTGTAATGTTTTTTTACAAATTTCGTAAAACTTTCAATTCCGTTATCATGACAGAAAAAAATTCATATATAAAGAGAGATAACGACATGTCAAATTAATTAGCAAATAAACACACGTGTGTTTTAATGAACAAAAAAAATTTAATACAAGATATTTTTTCCCTCTTCATTCTTCATTTTCTCTGGCTTTTCGTTTTTTCTTATATTTATGGGTTTCCTATATGAGCCAATGTCCAATAGAACAGATCATCGGTTATCATTATGGTCTATTTCGCTTCGATCGCACTATGCGTGTTTCACGACACTGCCAGGCGTCGTATCGCCGTCATTCCCGAGAACATTCGCGTTTATATCACGCCATCCTCGGGATCGTTACTATCCGTCTCTATTTCCGCGTCAGCGTCGGCAGCCCCATCTTGAAAATGCCGTATCAGAAAAGCCATCTTCGTCCTCGAACTTCCATTTCCTAATTCTCGTCACCGTTTGGCTCCTTTCTTCGTGTGTTCCCACGTCTTTGAGTCTGTTCCGCAGAAGTGGCACCAAGACTTCCCGCAAACGACCGTTGAAAACGGTAATGAGCGTGGAAGCTGAGAAAATTGCTCGCTAAACAATCAGGATAGTAGCCAACTACATCTGCTAAATCTAATGATGAGATTAGGATTTTTTTTACGAGTGGGAAAAGGCCATTTTCGCCAAGCGTATTGCAGACGTCTAGATAAATTTAATTACTGAAGCTATTGCGTTATACCATATTTTGCTTTTTATTGGATTAAATTATATTAATAATTTTATAATTATATATATATAAATATATACTATTTATAAATAAAATATAAGTTGTGTTTTTAAGAATAATAATTAAATTCGAAAAGTATCAATTTCAGTCAGCATTGTTATTTTTGCGTGAATTATTGAATGCATATTACACTAATTGCTCTACACATAAATTGAATGCGCATACAATTCAATCCTAATTCTGGTCCTCCTCACACAGAAAAAAAATTAGTATCAAATCAACAATTCATTGTTTCATATATAAGCAAGAATATAAAATCTTCTTGGAAGTATTTATAATCTCAAAGAAACATAATTTGCTAATATAAAGACATTTTGTTTCTTCATGTAAGCAAATTATGTCTGATCAAGATTATCAAATTCTTCCAAGAAGATTTTATATTCTTGCTTATATATGAAACAATAAATTGTTCATTTGATAATCATTTTTTCTGTGCAGTGCATATTTTGATAAAAAAAATCTTTATATCCTCCGTGCATTCTTGTTAATTGTATGTTATTGATTATTAAATGTTATATATATTGCATTGCTAGAATTTATAGAAAAGGTGAGTAAATGGAAAGAAAAAAAATTAACATCATGGATCTGATATATTAATTATATTAATATAATTGTATTAATATAACATGTTGATAATTTCCAAACCCAAAATGTATCTTGATGCTAAATAAAGATCTTCAAAATATGCTCAGAGGACAATGCAAATTAGGGTTGAAACATGTGCGCATTCAATTTATATGTACACTGAAAAAAAGTTTCTTGTAATAAAATCATTTCCTTGATTTAAATAAATATTAATTAATATAAAATAATTTATTTTTAAACTTAGAATGTATTTTTTTAATGGAGGAGAAATGATGTTAAAAAAAATATTCATTTGAAAATAAATTTTTTTGAGTGTATATAGTAATTAATGAAAATACACTCAATAATTTACAAAAACAATGGTGTTGGGTTAAATAGAAGATAACTTTTGAATTTAATATATTATTCATGCTCTTCATTTATAAAGTAACTAATAAATAAGGTAATTTTTTTCTCTCTTATTACACAATCTTCAAAAAATTGGACACCATGAAGCTTAAAAATAACAGGAATCAAGAAATATTTTCCGTTCTAATTTAAGCAATTGTAAAGGAATCAAGATTGCAGCATGTAAAATGAACAGATACGTATACACGTGAAATTGTGAATAGGCGTGTGCGATAAAAGATACCGATAGTACGGCATTCTGACGACCTGTGTCACGCAATCTCTCTGCCTTTCAGATACGGTGGCCCGGATTCGTATCAGGTGACGGAGAAATTTAAAATCGATTGGGGCACGTATCTTGTGACAAACAAAAGTATCATATATGCTGCCATTGACGGTCGCGGCTCCGGATTAATGGGTAACGATATGCTGTTCGCCGGATACCGGCGCCTCGGCACCGTCGAAATTGTCGATCAGATCAACGTTACTAGGTAAGTCTACAATTCATTAGCTTTCGATTTCCAAAAAAATTTTCCGAAGAAAGTTTCTAGTAGAAATGTACACAGAAAAAAATGAGTATCAAATCAACAATTCGTTGTTTCATGTATAAGCTAGAGTTCCTAAAATAAGAGTTTGGCAAAACCGCTGCCATATACAGCCAAATTTACGTTGGTCATATGATTTCTCATCTTTAGGTTGACTGTATCGTACATGATGTGGTTCATATCAGTTCGATTCAGATTATGAATCGATTGCTAAGATCGTAGTTTAGTAAATAAATCAACATTATGATAATAATTAAATAATTTATTAATTAATTTAAATATACATATATAACATTGTGAAATATTTACAAAATACAATATTGAATAATATATTAGCTATATAGTATGTTTGTCTTAATTATTGTGTCTTTTTACAATCGTCATATTTAAAATTCGCGGTTGATTGGCTGTTACATATAGCGGATTGAGGCAACCAATCAAAAATCGTCACTACATTTGCCAAACTCTTATTTTAGGAACTCTAGTATAAGCAAGAATATAAAATCTTGGAAGAAAATTTTTTTCTTTACGTAAGCAAATTATGTCTGTTTAAGATTATAAATTCTTCCAAGAAGAAGATATACAAGATTTTGCTTGTATATGAAACAATGAATTGTTGATTTGATACTAATTTTTTTCTGTATATGCAATTTTCTTAGACAGTCTAGTATTCTCATTACTTACAACAATACTGCGGAAGTAATAGACAAGAACTTAAATTTCAGTGGTTGAAGCAGTTTTCCGGTAATAAAATTATGTATAATTTGCATAAATACCTGCCCAGTATTGTACGAGGGCTATTTGAAAAGTTTCCGGCCTTTTTAAGAAAAACATATTTCGAAGCAAAACAAAATTTATTTCTCGACGTAGTCTCCCTGCAACTCGATACATTTGGTCCAACGTAAAAAAAAAATAAAAATAAAAAAAATAAAACAAATAAAAAAATAAAAAAAGGGGAGGCTTCACCGTATACAGAGTCTAACTCATCTTTTATTTCCTGAGTCTTTTTCCCTTTCAAATGAAGGAATTTTATCACTGCGCGATACTCAATTTTCTCCATTGTTGACAGACAATGTCAGCTGACAACTTTGGAAGAGTTGCCATAGACAAAGTAATGATCAGAGTGACTTCAAATTTTTACGGTTTACATATGTCAAGGCGATCTATCGGACGGCGAAAGAAATTTTTTTCTACAGTTACTTTATGTCGATGAGGCCGGAAACTTTTCAAATGACCCACGTATATCTAGTATTAAATAGATTATTATTAGTTAAAATACATGTGTAGTCTATTGTTCTGTTTTTGTTCGATAAATGGATTCAGATTTTCCGCATCCGTTGTGCAAACTGCAAATGAAGCGTCACATCTTGATTGGAATCTCAAGTAGTTTATTTCTCAGTTACTACAGAGAAGTTAATACAAGTCTGTCCAGTAACTGCACAAAAATTGCGTGAAATGTCTACCAAACTTCTAATAATAGAAGTTGAATTAATAAAACTCGCTACCGAGTCAGTAAATAGTAACTTCCTAATTCTCTATCGGAAGTTTTCCAAAGCAGAATTTACTTCTAACATGTAAAATCTTGAAACTTATAAAACTAAGTTTACTTCATTGGGCTTCTCTCAGCAGTACCAATTCCCCACTAAACCTGTCTTAATGCGCATCCCCGTCCATTTTTCGCCGAAGAAGAATCTAATTTATAGCGAAAGCGCCGTCGTATATTCCCGACGTTAGAGCGAGGCGCATATTACGTTTACGGCGTTTACGCCACGTTTACACGTAGAAGACGCGTTATATCGTTAACCCGAGATTGCCTCCGACGGCAGCCGGTGGGATAGCTCTCGACGGTGATGTTAACGAACGAACACAGGCCATCGCCTAGCGGAATCTGAGGGGCTGAACGAGCTCGTCCTCTGAAAGCGTGGCGAACAAAGTTTTGCTTTAGGACAAACCTAATTATAGGCGAGGCCTCAAAGTGACTTATCACCGCGCGATCGGAGTAATTCGCTAACCCACAAGTTAACTAATCTAACTCCGGGCTCTCCCCCGGCGCGTTCGAGGACCGCGTTTAACGAAGTTCTTTTCACGGCACAGGAACCGTGAGCGAGATAGAGAAAGAAAGAGCGCACCACCGCCGCCGCCACCACCGTCGCGCGTTAACAAGAAGAAAATTGCTCGTACTTTTATCTGAATTTATCGGCTGACCCTCTCCGACGCGCGCGGCGCGGCGCGGCGTCGAGTGGTGGGTACCACGAGGAAGAGCCGGGCTCTCCTCTCGTATTTCCACTTAGCTGCCACGAGTAATTTATCTCGATGGTAGGAAAAGGGTGAGAGAAAAGAGGGCGAGCGGGACCGGTAGCGAGAGAGTTCGCCACTTATACTACCGTCCATCTTTAAACCGAAACATCAAACTTCCGGTCGTGATGAATAATGCCCATTCCGCGCCGCCGCCGTCGCTGGCGGTGAGGTCATATTTTACCGTTTAAACGACAACGCGCCGCGACCGCGTACCCGCAAGCTCGACGTCGCGCCTAGACCAGCGGCGGTTCCGCAATCTCCACGCGGAATCTCCAGATGGAATTTAGTAAATAGCAACAAGAAATTAGCGCACGACGGCGTGTAAAATAAATGTTGAACTAGAGTGGATACCGTCGCGGACGCGAAACGCGTTGAACTTAGCACAGCGATTTTCTCCTCGCTTCGCGAATATTTTATCTCCGTCGTTTCCAGAGCTCTACCTCCATTTTTTCCCCTTTGACGACTGGACTTCTCTTCGAATAATAATGTCGGAACAACGCTAGAAATATTGCTACGGAATTGCTTTCTCATTGTGCGGTTCTAAACGTTTTAATAACTTCATTATTTTTTGCTCGACGAACCTTTCTTTTTTTTTTATCGTTGCCCTGGCGTTTCTTAAAGGAAGACAAAGAGTTCGCATTTGTTTGTATTAAAATACAAATTACAGACAAATAGGAAAAGAAAATTGAGTTGCTCATGTAATTTGTTATAAATAATTAATGATTTCTTTTTTTTTCTTGTGAAAAAGAGTCGTGGAACTTCACTTTGCAGAATGTCGGTTCAGCGACCAAAGTATATAACATAGATAGAAGAAAGCACCTGGGGACACTTCGCGTATTTTAAGTCCAGTACCTAAATATTGAATAGACCAAATGGCGTCACCGACGTAGTCTGTACAATACCTTCATTATGATAAACGTTTATTTGAAAAATATTGTCTCATAAATGAAGGGAAAATTCACTAGATACCATAGCTGTCGATATTTGCACTACCATCTTTATCAAAAAGGAATAATCTTACGCGGCAGATATACTGAAAAAAAAAGTTTGATAAAAGCTACAGAGTGTTTACTACCGGAAAAAAACTGGATATTTTCAGGGAATTACTTTTTTATCCTTGAAAATCATAGATTTTCATGAAATATTATTGAAACGCAGGGAAATTTTTAGAATTTTACTTTTAAATATAAGTTCTATCTCTCTCTTTCTGACAAAATTGTTTCTTTTATCTTTTTTTCTAATTTTTTTTTATAATATACTAATTGACAATTAATTAGCAATAAATATGGCATACATATCCATGTACAATGAGGTGCATTAATGAGGTCCTTTTTCAGTGTAGTTAGTGCAAAAGTCACAGCAATCTTAAGATGTATTTCTGATTAATCAGACGAACTCACTAAGCCAATGGCAACACATGATTGGTTAAATTGCTGGTCTTTCTACACCGAAAAAGGACCTCATTAATGCACCTCATTGTACATTTTCATATGACTCGCGAGTTTTTATTTAAAAAATCAGTAATAATATAAGATAGTACATAATACGCGTTCTAAATTCGCATTGTGTGTGTTTGATCGCATTTTGTATTTTGTACCTACTTTTAGTGAGTTTATATTACTTTTTTCAGTACTTTCTCAAATTTAATTTTCAAAATTTAGTAGCTTTTTTATGATTATACAATTAAGGAACATTAAAAGAAATACATTATAACAGATATAAAAGATACATTAAAAGATATAAAATAAGTTACAAAGCTACATTTCTTTTAAAAAAATTCTTCAATCTTACGTAAAAATTTAAATAAAATTCTTGGAAAACCTGAACTATCAAAATGAATTAATGTCAATTAAATATTCTGTTAATAAACATAATTTTACTTTTTGTTAATAAAAATAACTTTACTTTTCTATATATTTAGTATTGCCAAACGATTGATTATATTATTAACTAAAACTTAAAATTATATTATTATGTTTAGTAATATTTGCTAAATATTTAGAAAATTATAATAAAATTATTTAGTTATATTAATCCAATATTTAATTGGCATTATTTCACTCAACATTTGATAGCTATTACTAAATCTTTTTTTAATTTAACTCTTTTTTTCCTCGATATTTTCCTTTTCAAACGCGTTGTGAAAATTTAGTGAATAATACAATTGTGATAGAATCTTAACGCGAGCCTCGAGGTCTTTTATGTTAATTGTGATCCAATAATCCTTTAAAAAAAAATTATTATTATTATTATTTGCTAATAATTATCAAATAATAATTTGATAACATTTACTAGTTTTAATTATATTAACCAAACATTTGATTGAAATTATTTCATCGAAGTTAAGTAACTATTAACTACATACGCTTGCTTATTGTTATCGGACTTTTTCTCAGCGTTCGATCGCCAATGTCGAATGGCGAAGACGCGAACGTGTTCTATCTGCACGTTTCCTCGGTATTTTACGCCGCGGAGTTTTGCCACCGCATCGTCCGACACACGGGTAAAAAGTGAGTCGTGGAGTTGGGAGCGAGCCAAACGATTGCGGACTTGTCCGACTCTCTTTAACTCGCGGCCGAAGCGCGTGGTCTTTCTTTCTAGTCGACCCTCTGTGCGTCAACCCTTCGCGCAACCCCCTCCGCGTTTTGTCTCCTTTTTGCCGGCCTTTGTTCCGTCATCGAACCGACTAACCAGACCGATTAACCAGTTCGCCGCTAGTTGCTCCACCCGCTGGCTCCACGACCGCTTAATTGGTGAATAACGAGTGACGTAAGCGGCGTTGAAATCCGGAAATCTTGGGGACGCACCCTTATAAGCGTAATGATCCTTTAAATGGAGAAGAGCGACTAATAATCGTTTGTCCTAAAGGGAGAAAATCGTAGCTCCGTGCAGGCATCCGCGGTCGATTTGAAAATTAAATGTCGCAGGATTAAGTAATTAAATCCGTGTAAATAATACGTAAATATCATGCGAATGTAGACAAGAGAGATTGAAAAATTTTTTTAAAGAAATTACTGTTGAGCAGAATTACACACGATATTAATCTTCCGCAGACTATCCCATTTTTCATTGCTTGTTAGTCAGACTATCTGCGTCACTAGTGAACGTTTATGTTTTTTCAAGGATTTTTAAACTCTAAAAAATCTGAAAAAATTCTGGTATATTCTTTCAACGTTTAAAAATACGATTTTTACAATTATATTATATCCAAGATATATTTTACTTTTTTTGTACACGTCCGAATTTTAAGCAAAATCAATAAAATGCATTGTTGCATTTACAAAAATTCATATCTTTTTTAAACGTATATTAAAAAAAAATCCTTTTAATTGCAAACTGGGTTAGTACTTACGAAAAAAATAGTTAATGATGTTTGCTTCAAGAAAGTATAATTATTTAATAACCTGAAAATCAATAATTATGGTTTATAGAAAATAAGAAAGAAATAGAAAAGAAAAAATATTATTTGAATTAGAAAAAGAAATAGAAAAGGGAAAAAATTATTTTTTAAAAATCAGTGTTTTATTTTTAAAAAATAATTACATAAGAGGAGTTTAAAGAAAGAAATATATTTAAAAATCATATACTACATCAAACAATTTATTTATAACGCGTTATTATATATGTGATGCATTTTGCTCAATTTCGACTTTCTTGCCGTCAGTTTCCGTTGCCAGCAAGCTCGCTATAAAATAAATCTTGCGATTGCTCGCGAAAAGAACGCATTATTTCCTCTGCAGAGCGTTCTCTTTTGAATACGGGTCTGTTCTTAATTTCTTAATGTTTATAATGAAAATATTTTTCTCCTCACATTACGTATCGGTATAAAGATTAAAAATATGTGAGTCACTTATTTCGACAAAAAACAACTTTGCCTAATTATCAGGATCGGCTGATAACCCACGCTCAACTTTCATCTCTCAATGTACGAAATACAATGTCACTTGGCTGCTAAGTTCTCACTATTAACAACTTTATTTAGGGAGTCTTTCTGTAATAATTCAAAATTGAAAAATTGACTGAGCCACTACTACCCAGTTTGCAGAGAGTTAATTTTTTAGGGCCCAATCATGGGTATTCCCGTGTTCAAACGATTTCTATTTGGAAATAAATTTTTTTCAAAAATTCAAAGGTAATTAAATTATACTATATATTTTTTTTCAAAAAGAACTACGTACATCTGTTCTTGAAACTATATTGAAAATATGTTTCAAAATATGTTATAAATATTCAGAAATTTTTAAAAAATCATTTTAAATACATAAATGAAAAAGTTGAATTTGAGATATGATGAAACCAGTAAATACCTTTTTTTGTAATGGCATAAATAGGCTCAGTTTAAAAAAGAAAAAAAATTTCTGAAAATACTCTTGGAAGCTCCAATTTATTATATTTTCCTATATGCTCGCAAAGGAAAAAATCTAATATTATATTACGCCAGAAATAACTAGGTATTATGTTTCTTTAAAATGCATGACACAAAAGTTATACGAATCCTTTTCTTTGCGTTGTGTGTGCCACTGAAAGAAGGAAAGATATTCCAGATCGTAGTCCAAGCTACTTCATTCTATAATAAATTAATTAACATTAAAGGTCCGTCTTACTCTTTAGCGTTTATTTTCACCGACTTCGTTACCGATCCTGTTTTCAATCCCGTCGAGATCTTCCAAATGATTTAAGGATCCGATGTACACGCGATCGTAATTAAAACGCCAGGAAAATCCTGCAATCCTTGAAACTCGCGCAGCGGATCGGATCGGCGGCGTTCTCGATCAGGCAACAAACAAGGGCAACGAGACAAAAGGCCACGAATGCCCGATAGAATTTCGTGGGACCGATACGTATTCGCTGGAGTATACGTAACGGGCGAGCCGCAAAACGAAAGAGAGAAGCGTCTCGGTCCGAGTTTCTTCCCTTTCCTTTCCATCTATGGTTTTTTTTCTCTTCTTTTTTTTTCTCGTGAAGAGAAATAGAATTCAACGTACCACTGGTCGATTTACGAGGTAAATAAATTTCACCGAGAGAGAGCGAACGGGGGAAGGAAGTCTGGGGAAACGAAATCTGCCGCGCGTCGTCGTACGAGGAGCCGTTTACTATTTCTACGGGCGGTCGGTCGGTCGGTCGGTTGGTCGGCCCAGCCGGTTGGTTGGCCGGCATGGGCGCTGATCCCGCCGGAACCATTATTATCGAACACACGAGAGATGCCAGAGACAATAGCCCGAAAAGATTGGAAGGAAAGAAATACGAATTCTGCCCCTTTTTTTTTATTCGACGGCGGGAAGGCAACGCGCGGCGCCTCGCGCGTGGAATCCACTCCGGGTTTCCGGAAATCATGAGGCGAGACGCGGCGCTCAATCTGGGAGACGTCTGAGAGATACACGGGTTGTCCCAGAGGTAACATTCGCATTCTTTGTCCGTATATACTGCGTCCAAATTGCAGTTGATCTTTCTCTAAAGGTACCGTGATGAAATATCGCATCAAATCTCTTGGTAATCGGAAAGGTAATTAAAGCGCAGTTTGTGTACTGAGAGAAAAAATCACTTAATTTAAATAAATATTTAAATAAATGTCAGTACTATTCAAATAACGATTTTATATCAAACCAGTAATATTTACTATAAACAAATAATATTTATTTATTTTATTATATGTAAATAACTAATAACATATTTATTTGAATCAAGTACTTTTCAGTGTTTGTTTTGAAATAAATGAAAAATTGTAAATCCATTAAAACAATGAACTTTCGAAATTTAAAACTGAGATAAATATCAGAGACTAAGGAGAATAACAGCACGATTGTAATTATGCAAATTAAAGGGTACAAACTTTAAATCCTTCATTGTATATAACTTCGAACGTTTCGAGTTTCAACTCTTGGAGTTATCCTCAGAGCACATATTACAGAATCCCATATATACTCAATCATTTGTCATCAGTCTGACAACGGCTGAGTCACTAACGGATTGCCAAATCCAAAGTGGCATCCTTCAATTGTAACGTGTAATGTCAGAGGAGATGAAATACTCCCCCTAAAAATGTATATAACAAACTACTAAAGATGACAGAGCATTGTTGTCGGAACCTTTTTATATGCATTGTTTCTGTGAAACTTAATTTCTCTTAAAATATTCTTATGTATCAAGATCCATTCTGTGAAACTTATAATTGTTTCGAAGAAGTTATTTTTAAATTTGAGAGCACTTTAATTATTCGACGATTTTCCCGGACAGAGCTCAGTATAAAAATAATTTAATAAAATGATTATGACTGTAGAAAAATTTGATTCTCTGAAAAGTTTCGATAATTATAACTGCATTACTGTAGAAAATTGCAATTGCGTGACACACGATTCATGGGAGGTGATTTTGTGCCACATGTTCTTTAATACGAAGCACATTGGTAGCACGTACAATCGCGCAAAGTGCACGCGAGATAACGGAAGATACGGGGAGAGAGGGAAGCAGAAATTACAAAGTATTCATCGATTCTTATCGCAAAGCGGTCGACTATCCGCGTGCTCTTCAGCGAAAGAAGGGCGATTGTCTTTTTACGAGCGCAGCGTCATTCTTTGGCAAAAGAGGGTAATCTCGTAGGGCGTTCCTGCGCGATCCATCTAAATGGAGACAAAAGAATCCGTCATAGGCATCCCTTTTGATATTGTTTCGAAATTTATAAATAGGAAGATCCTCGTTTCCGCGAAGATTCCTTTCTTTTATGTACCGTCTGCTCTTTTTTCTCTTTATGCTTCTGCGCCATTCCAGATAAAACACAAAATCATAACAAGATGACATTAAGTAGAAAGTCACTTTCTAAAGGAAAAATCATTATAATCTCACTTAAATCACTTTTGACGATGATTTTATGATAAGTGGCAATTTTGACTTTAAGACTCCCGTTTACTCATCATTACTATCTCAGATTGTGATGTCAGAAGCGAGAAGATACATAATAAAAATTCTTGCAAGATATATTAAAATGGAAATATGTTTCAATAAAACAACTTTTGCAATCGATAAAGTAGACTTAAAAAACATACTGAAAATTATCTTTTTGTTTGATTTTGTATGATGAGTGAACAAAAACCTTAAAATAATTTTTAACAAAAAAATTACATTTAAAAATTATTGCCATAACAAGAATATATTACAAAATCAAGAGTGTATTGCGTGATATCGTGATTTTTCTTAAAATAAATTCATCTTGATCTTATTATGATTTTGTGTTCTATCTGGGACACATATCTTTATAAAATTTTTAAAACGTTTAATCAGTTTCGTGTAACTGTGCAAATGATATATTTTAGCTACATGCTTCAACATCTTATTTTCGTGATATTTTCAGTGATATTGATTCGAGACTTTTCTCTGCTTCTTGCAGGCATCTGCAGGACAAATTGCCCTTCATTGATCGTACAAGAACGGCGATATGGGGCTGGAGTTATGGTGGATACGCGACCGGCATGACGCTTGCTATGGACTTAAAGGGTGTCTTCAAGTGCGGCATGTCTGTCGCGCCGGTTACGGATTGGGCCCTTTACGGTACGTAATTAATAGCTTAATTAATCGAATTAATGACGCAACGCGTCAAGTGTGTTTAGTTGAGTTATTTCAAAGAGAAAGGAAATGATTTAGCATCGTAAACCGAAATTATCTCGTGACAGGACAAACAATTCCTTGTAATTTGTTAAATTACACAGCGTTAATATAACAGTCAATTTCCGTTTTAGAAGTAAAGAAAGGACAAAAGATCCTAACAAATAAAACGGAAGACACACCGTGTCTTATAATTAAAATGCAAAAGGCGGAAAGTGTCTTCTGTCAATAAGGATAGATTTTCATAAAATTAGGAGTAAAAAAGAAAGAGCTTGTATCTTCAGTCGGAACTTCGAATTTTTTTCTGATACAACTGTAATAATTAAGACGTAATAAATAATATAATAAATAAAAATTAAAATAGAAGACGCTAATTTCATTTAAATTAATGAAATCTTTTATCTGTTGGATTAATCTCGATTGAACAATTTGTTTTATATCGCGCGTTCCAAATCATACTTAAAAATATAAATATAAAAAAAATTATTAAATTTATATAGATAAAATTTAAATATATAAGAGATAAAAAAAGTAATTAATTGACATTAGTATTTTTATTCTTCTTTTCTTCTCTTCAATATTGCTGTAACATCGTTAGTATGCGTTAGTGCGCGCGAAGCAATATTTTTCCACCTAGATATCCTTTGCTATAAACGAACGTTGTTAAGAGAGTTTACTCGCGGAGAATACGGCTTACTTTAAATGACTTATGTTAAGCTCATTTGCCCTCGGGATTCGTCTAAGAATTTTTTACGCACCGTCGTTTTAATGAAGAAAAGTGCGCGTTCCGTGGAAGAGACGCGCCACTGCAGCTTTAATATTACTTTTTCAACTGCTTTAAATTCGTGTCAGCATTTACCTCCTTTTGTTAGAGCACGCGAGAAAAATACACGTGATTTACAGGATGACGTTAAAAAGACTTATGCAGCGTCACACTTGTGCAATTTCTGCATAAGATATTACGCCACGTGACGACGCGGCGACGTAGACCTTTTTCACCCTTTTGTCCTTTTTTTTTTACACGCGCACTAACAATCCTTATTATTATTATCATTAATAGATACATGTTAATTGCTTAATTGCAGATTCGATTTATACCGAACGGTTCATGGGTCTGCCAACCATTACGGACAATCTGCAAGGATACGAGCAGGGTCAGTTGCTCAATAAGGTCGAGAATATCAAGAATAAGATGTACTATTTGATTCACGGTACTCTGGACGACAATGTGCACTATCAACAGTCGCTTATGCTCGCGAAGGTGTTGGAACAGAAAGACATCCTCTTCAGGCAACAGGTACGTTCTCCGATAGGAGAGGGAGAGAAAGAGAGAGAAGATAGAATTAAAAATAATATCCAAGTATATCGCGAAATAATTGCAAATTTTTCGTTTCTATAGACGTACACGGATGAGGACCACGGTATCGTCCAATCGCGGGCGCATCTGTACCATTCGTTGGAGAACTTCCTAGACGAATGCTTTGAAATGTCATCATGATCGGAGCACGGGATAGTGATGACAATCTAGACGCTGTACACCACCTGCCTCACACTTGTAAATACTTTGTCACGTGTACATAGTTAATGTACGATATGTAATATGAAGGTTTAAAGAGTGTACATAGCGGTGTGAGATTTCCCAGGAAGAATGGGAGAGATAGAGAGAGCGAGAGTGAGTGTTAAGTGCAAGAAGGTACAGTAATTAATTAGGCACTAGTGTCATCGCGAAAATATGCAGGGCAGATCTGTATAAACATATTTGATACGTTTTTTAAAGTACCCGATCAAATGGTGTGTCGAAGGCCTAATAACGGCGCGAGCCCCAGTCGCCTCGCCGTTCAGACCTCATTAGTGTGTATTCCGTATCGTTGCAGATGTCGTACTTACATTCTTACAGCGCACAAGCACTGTTCTAACGTTATATTAGCACACAAACCGTTATTCTCCGGATGGTCGAATGAACTAATCAACGACAAGTTCGAATAGCGGAAATGGAATTGGACGACAAATTTTTTATGATTTAATGACAATTTTTATTTAACGAGTCCACAATATTATTTGACGAAATATTTCTAAATTTCTACTATATCATCGATATTAATAATTAAATAATAATTAATCGGCAAATTCTTCAATTAATATAAATTCCTCAGTAATCTATACATGTTGAATTTTTTTCTTAGGATTTCTCTGAGATAAAAAATCACGATTTTATCATGAACTAAATTAAATTATGTATACTATCAATAATTTGACCATCTGGAAAAAGATATTCCATATATTTATATATTTTACTCAATATAATGTGTTTTTCATCACGTATACGTTAGATTATTTTTTGATTACTGTAATTGCACCTTTTTTTGACGAAATATCAAGTTGATGTATCAAGAATGTTCACATATATGAGTTCAGTTATCAAATCTTGATAAATGAGAATTTTAAAAAATATATATAAATCTGCGCTGTCGCAATCACGCGCGCGTACATGTAAAAACATAAATATAAATATATCTACTTTCAAAATAAATTAGAAAAAAACATGCTCAAGATTTAATAATTTTTGTATGTAGTTTGAAAGTAAAAAAATATCTTCCATACTATAAAATTGTAATTGGAGTTCTTAAAATATATTTAACATTTCAACATTTCAAATATAGAGTACACATGAAAGTTTGTTACTCCATAAAACGGATGTTTCAAATTCTTAAATTTACTTCATATGATGATAAGTTAATTTTTCATTGACAAATAATGTGTTTTTCATCACATAAAATACATGTCGTCCTTTCGACGATAAAATTAAAAAGCGAAAATACACTCCTGTGTACTGCAAATACTTTTTGACAATAATATTATCGACGATATTCTGAAATGTAACAATTATTATGGCCTATTCAACGTATTTTTACATTTGTATTCGAATACTACATCTTCAAGTAAAATAATTAGATTGTATGTTTAATAATTTTACACACAAAATTTTGTTCAAAGATATTTATTTTAATGGTATATATTCTCAACAAAACTCATGTTATTATATCAATATCACAAAAAATATAATTTTATTGTGATTTTAATACCAAATGCGAGAGAATATGTTTTCCCTAAATTATTTTAAATTAATTACAGTTGTAATCAATCATAAGAATATAAAATATGCAATGTGTCACTATTTTTCTTATCAGATCTAGATTTAGTTATATTCTGCAAAATCATTCGGCTACGTTTAACATTTACAGTACAATTATTGATATTACTATCAATCTTCAACCAATTTAATGCTTCGTACATTCGTCTAATGGAGATATATTTTTTAATAACATCAAAGTTATTAAATTGTCTCCCAAAGCATAAGTAAATCTAACAGCTTTAGTCTTCAAAGATTCAGATCCAGTTATAAATCGATAAAATAATTCATATTTCTATTGATATATCTTGCTTTGTAGAGTATATACTAACAAGGAACCGATCCGAGGTGTCCACCTCCGATCTTGACGAGCTTTTAATATGTT
>QKQZ01003657.1:0-17538 GCA_003595255.1 Solenopsis fugax | reverse complement strand
CCGCCGCCACGTATTCGCCGCGCGGCCGCAGCGGCGTCTCGCCCTCGCGAAACAATATGATGGTTAACGTAACAAGCTCTCATCTCGGCTGTGCACGTTGGGTACCCCACTGCGGCACAGGATTCCGAACATGTCCGGACACCTAAGGCGACGCTTCCAGAATAATCTCCGGGATAATACGTTCCTTGCTCCGACGATGTTATAGGGTTCTCCTGGGGCGCTGTGTAATTATTGTTAACTTAGATGGATGAATAGGGCTTGACTTTTGATAAACATCAGAATGGCGAGAGAATTTCTATTAGAGTTATTTGTCCGACTATTAGTGTCTTGGAAAATTTATGAATGTTTTTACGAGATATTATGTCAATTGCTAGAAAATAAGACATGTGATACTTAGCGTTATGCTTGAGAAAACTCAAATGCAAAATTTAATCAAAGTTCTCATAGCTAACGCAGGCATTTGCAAAGGCTTTGATTGAAGACTGCTTATGACGCAAATTCAAAGACTAAATATAGAAAAGACCAAGCAGAAAAAAAATATATATATATATATATATTCAACGATTTAACGCAGTGCTATTTAAACGATTAAATTATTATTATTTATAAATGAATATTATTTTCTACCTGCGTTTTGAAGTGCAGGTTTAATACTAATTACGAAAAGACACGCCAGAGTCTGTTACGAAAACAGGATCGTGCTATCGGAGAACCGGCCGATGATATTGTTTTACGAGCGATCCCCGAAGAACTATGGGATACAAGCAAACGAGATGTTCGCGTCTTGTTTCACCCTGACGTAGTGTCCATCTAGGCTGCTATACGAGCCTCGACTGATCACAGACGCGAAGGAAGACGTAGCATTGATAGGTGGACATTGAACGACGTGCTTGGAAGAAGCTTCGTGGGACAATCTACCGTCAAGTTCTATCAACGCGGTCTCGGGAAGCGTCTGGAATTCAATAGCTGTTCTTCCGTTCTGTCTCGTAAGTGGATCCAAATATGGAATCCAGGCAGAGAGCATCCCGATTAACCGTAATCGGTAGCCGAAGCACGCGGGAAAGACGGTGCGCGACTGTTCCGATAATAATGTTAGCTAAATGTTTCCTCGTCGTAAACAATGGGAAGTAATGGTTTGTTTCTTTTCTCGTCTTCGATCGCTATTGTGCTTTCTTAGGATCGCGTAATCCACGTATCATTTCTGTTCTAATCGATCATTTCATTTCTTCTAAATCGCTTACTTCTCCCGCCACGATTTCCTGTCTGATCTATAACATTTTGTGTCCCTAGTTTTGTTTTACTGAGGAATTAGTACATCTTTTTGCTCCATTGTTTATGTTGAATCTTTCATATTTGATTTTTAATGCGGATTTTATTTATCGTCTTAATATAAATGTCCCTTCGTGCGCCGCTTTTATCCTCGACGATTATCATCGGGCTGTGCATCTTGCAATCCTTTGAGACTCTTATCCTACCCCTTCCTCTCGTTTCCATGCTCATCTCGTCGCCATCGTTCTGCGATGCGAGAAAATCATCTCGAATTTTTCCTGGGCGGAATCACCGCGCCGACACTGATCGTCGCGACAGGTTACACCGGTAGCGGCCAAGTCGGCTCTCTTCTCGAGGACTCCGTTGATTCCTACTCCTGCGTTCCACCACTACCATCATCACCACCACCACCACCACCACCACAAGCACCACCACCACCGCCACCGCCGGCGCTGCTGTTGCCGCTGCCGTCGCCGCTGCCAGCATCACCACCTTCGTTCATCCACCACCATCTACTCGGACTACCACCTCCTTCGCGAGGCACTCGCCATGTGACTGACTCCCCTTCTCCGTTGACGAGCGGTGGGCCTGCCTACCTGCCGCCCGTTGCCCCGCTCCCATTACGACGCGGACTCTCGCGGCAGGTGCACCAACCTAAGTGCCACTCCGCTTACTTGTGTGTGTGCCTACTAAGGCAGAGTAGTGTGTCCGGTGGTTAGGTTCTTCCTTCTCTTTCTCTCTCTTCTTTTCTTTTTCCCCTCTCTTTTTCTTCTCTCTCTCCTCCCTCTTTCTCTTTTTCTCTTCCTTTCCCCGCTAGCTATCTCTTCTGCCGTCTTTTTTCCCCCCTATCTATCCCCCTACCTGTGTTGTCTCCGTCCCTCTCTTTCTTTCTCCCCCTACTGTCTCTCTCTATCCGTCTATCCTCTTCGACATCACCTCACGCAGCAGTGCCGTGTTGTAGTGTCGTGTCATCCCGCGGTACGTCAACGATCCTCCCGGACTGAAAGCAAGGATCGACCGGGTCGAGAGTACACTCTGCGATTATCGTGGCCGGTCGATCGCCGGTCTACAGTAGGGTGAAGAAAGTGAACTCGTGGTCACCGTGAAGGGAGCGATAATCCCGATGGAACGCACGTTCTCTTGACACCGATAGCCGGAAGCGACGAACGAGTGACTTGTTGAAATACTCAAATGCGAGAAATCTGGTGAATCTATTTTGATTCAATCAATCGGAAGCAAGATTTTATGTTGGTGAAATTTGTCGTGATGATAGATGACATGCTTGTCGGATTGAGCTTGTTAAGAACGAGTTGATAGATTGAAAGTCTGCAGGTGTCCTACCGTTCTAACAATTTCTAGTATTTTCATGAATAGTCTAATGATTGCACTTGGAGTGAAAAGGGTAAGAGAAAGAGTCGTCTGGTGATAGTTCAAGACTCGATTGTGATCCGAGGTGATCCTGAAGACAGCTATTATCCGACGAGTGGCAAGGTGCGCTTAGGAAGGGGACATTCGGTGAAGGTGTCAAACGTCGGCGGCACCTCATTGACATTTCCGTGACATTTAGTGCGCGATTCAAGTCGAGTGCTAGATACCTTTTCGTGTAACACGCATGTCCTTCGCTGTTACACGACAGCGAAACCTCGGGCGGCGCGTTACTGTTGTAAAAAAAAAAACGACGCGACGAACGAAAGAATACGGTAGTGTGACAAAAAGGAAGTGAAACAAGGGCCGGGCAAGTCGATGACGTTCGTGCCTTATCAGCGACGAAACCGGAGCTCAGTGACGGCGAGGACTCATCCAGAGGCTTTATCTGTCTCTCGGAATCCTTCATTTGCACGTGTGTACGACGTAGAATACAAATAAGACGACCTGCGTTCTCGCAGTGATCTGTCCTCGAACCTTAGTCGAACAACGAACAACGAAACGAGATCCTTCATAAGCTTACCTGAAACTGAGAACTCTGTTGCGGAGCAACAGGTGGTTATATCTGAAGATCGTCGAACGAGTTCTCCTGCGATTCTCGACAGGCAGAACCGGAGATTCTTCACTCGGTTGGAGGTTGACGCTGGTAGCCAAACTGGACATTCTTACCGCCACGTCGGGAAGAACGGAGTGGAGATGTCCGCGGGTCGCTGAGAGAATGAGGGAGCTGGACACCGAGAGCCCTGTCGTCTGGCCGGCCTGGTGTTATACTGGTAAGTCGAACGCGCGATAACAAACGGAAGAAACGGAGTAAACTAACGTCGCTAGACGCAACGGCATCATGTGACGATTTCTTAATGAAAATACACCTGCAGTTAATTACAATTTATCATCATTAATTTTTTGTCGTCGATCATTCCGTCTAACATTCATAAATTTTAATGAACTTTTAATGGCATACAAATAAGGGGATCGTAACAACACAATTGTTTCCGATAAAACCATTTCCATAGTGAATCAGCGATATGTTGACGTTCGTGTTCATTATTGTTGAACATTTCCCGAGTGTTATATGAGATAAAACTTGGAATGTTCTGATGCGATGCGATTGAGATTGACGCGCAAACGTGATTGATGCGCTTTACAAACATAGGCATTATCAATTGCATCGATAGTCGACAAAATCATAACGAGCCATAGTGTAACAGAACGCAAATCGCCGTAGTGGTTTGAGGAAAGTTATGAAACACTTGGCCGCGAGTAGGCGTCACGCGGTAGCTTTGGAATTCATACTCCATTACTTCATCGACATCTCGAATGACTGACGAAAAACAAATAAGTAGGCTGGACAAAAAAACGCGAGTGCGTATCATGGAAGTTTCATAAATTATATAATTGGAAAGCAATATTAAAATTCCTGACAATCTAATTACACCTGTACTTATGGTGAGACAATTAGTCTAATGAATACGTGAATTGAATGAATTTTTATGACGCGTATCTAATAATTTACATAGTAAAAATATACAAGTGTCCCAGTGAGGGTGTGTACAAAATCAATATGTAAAATAAGAATTACTTGGACCACCTTTACTACTGTACGATGTGCCATTCCTGAGCGCGCAAATTTCGGCTAGTTTGATTCGTTAACTTTAAATTCCTTCTCGTTTAAAAATTATCTCGACATTTTGGTATATTAGAATCTTCTCGAAATGATCTCTGAAATCTGCCATTAAGGAGTATCAGAGCAAGTCGGAGAAATCCTGTATATATAACATGTTTTATCGCTTTGACCATATTTATTTCTATATTAAGAATACATTTTTAAATATAAAGTAAAAAGTGTAGAAGGAAGCACGATATCAAAATGAAGAATATGAATTTCCAGAAACTGATACTCAGTTAAAAAAACAGCAATAAATGTTCCGCGGTGTATGTTATGTTTGTCGAGCTTTTAATTTCTCGGAAATTGTCTGCCGTGCGATATCTCTAATGTGTCAATAAACTCAATTTGAGCACCACGTAACATAACTCTACCACCGTCGAGTCACGCAAAATTCCAGTGATGTGAAGTTTAAATATACTTTTGATTAAATCAACAAAAAATACACGTTAACGGAGTTTTGAAATATCGGTTGTATCTAAAATTAAAGTTGTTGCATATTGCTTTTCTGTCAATCTTCATTTATTTTCTCAGAGCTCTGTGTTGATATTGTAATATTTATAACTTTTTTCGTGAGGCTTACAAATTTGTATACTTTTTCCCTATTTTTATATTTAGCAGATTTATCTCTGAATATTGCCATTTTAGTTTTAAACTTAATTTTAGCTCCATTTTCAGAGAGCATCTTACGATTAAAACATAAATCATAAATGATAGTATCTTGCTAGTTAGAGCCTAATGGATTCCTCGCGTATTTGCAATATAGTAAGCAGAAACACGCGAGAGGGGTCATAGGTTTCTTTACGGAAAGTGGTTTTTTATCGCTCCTTATCAGGTCAGACTTCTTAATTTCCGAACTGCAGTCGCCTACCTGCGCTCGAGCCCGTTCCTCGGCATCGTTTTGCCACGCGGAGAATTCGTCCAGTTCCGTTAACGGGGAGACGAGCTTCGAGACACGAGAACGAATCGCGGAGGGTGTAATTATGGTGCTCGATCTTGACAATTAGGAACCCTTGGAAGCTGTCGGTAGCGGAATAGGGGCCACTTAGCTCCCGCAACTTCCAGCAGCTTTATCTCGTCCAATCGCCTCGCATTATTCGTCGGTGTCTTCTAATTAAGGGGTAACCCGCGGATTTTTTTCCTATTCGGGAATCGAGCTGGCGAATATGTCGCCGCTAATTGTAAAGCGATTGATTTTGGAGTCTCTCAGACCTCGGGGCTGAATATCGTCGTATTCTCAGTATCTCAATTTCCTACTTAATGTGGCTTACGTTGAGAAAACGATACATGATTCGATACTTACTGCTCAGGAATGCCAGTAAAAAATATCGAGCATAATTAACTCCCGTACAGCTTGAACTTGTGTTCTTGAAAACACATGATCCGTCGCGAATCATTCGGTTAAAACGCTATTTTTGCCAGTCAGGATATTAATATGCTTTTTTGGCGCCGCGAATTATCTCGGGGCGATTGCACGCGGCCGCGCGCATTTGTTAGCCGGTTGTTCGGCCCTCGGTTCGGAGTAGCGTAGCATAACCGGTGTGATTTGGTGACAGAACCGATCCCGCGGAACGGATTTGTTACGGTATAAGTCGAGGTAATGGCGAAAGACGCTTTGCGGACGCGCCACTCCGGTCGTGACCGCTAATGCGATTACCGTTCTTTCGTAGTCACCAGGAAGCAGACATTGTTTCGCGTCGCCAAAACGAATCATCTAGCGTCGCCGCAGAAATCCATTTTCGGAATCTACGATTAGCGAAAGCCGTAATTATTACTCTAGAAAAATATTCTTAACCGTCGAGTGTTCGCTTTCATATTCTCGGAATTAATTCCACAGTGGAAATGGAGGGATTTTGAATATTTTTTTCTTACAATATTAATCAACAATCGATAATTTATTTCTTTGCTATTTAAGTAATTTTGTTCACTAATTATTCTAATCATCCGTTTAACAGTTTTTACGCGTATGATAGTACATTTTTTCTTTCGTAGCTTAAATTATTTCTCGTCTTTATGTACTTCTTTTTATAACGAGAAATTACATTTGTCATTTGTATACACTGAGAGAAATGTTTTGTAAAATCAACCAAAATTTGGTTGAATAGTGATGAAATGAATTTTATAGTGATAGTTACTAAATATATAGTTGTTTTAACCAAACAATTTGTAGTCTTAACCAAATAATTATTTTCATACAACAAATTACAAAAAGTTTTTGGTTTTTTTGTTAAATTAACAAAGTTTTTGGTACCAGTAACTATAAAAATCATTTGATCACTATACTGCCAAACGATTTCTCTCAGTGTATACAGTTCCTCTCAGTGTATATCTGTGTTCCATACGCCTTATCTCAATTTATGAAATCTAGAAAAAATTATCGGCAGTCTATCTATTAATAAGATGATAATCGTTTAATCAAATAAATACTTGCGTATGAATCGTGGATACGATAATGTAAATGTCCTTCTCGGTTTCTTAATCCTTATGGTTGAATTTTCTCAGCGATTACCCAAGACTCGTGACTCCCGTGAAGCATTCGCTTGTAAAGTTAGTTTGTCGAAACCGCGACATATAGAAGCCGCATGGAGAAAGTTATAAATCATGATAACAATTATATATTGATGTGCACTCTCGCGACTCTTCAATTATAACGATATTATCATCATTAAGTTGAGTAATCGTATCCTTGTTATCGTCGTTTATATTTCGATTACCTCAACTAACAATCACCGTTATTATCTTCTAACGAGTATAATTAGCTCTTTCCGTCCCTCTTTCCTGAATGCGACATATCGTTCTTCTTGATTTTCGATAGAGTCTCTCAAGTTCGAGGGAATCTATGAAAAGTTCAAGACAGAACGAAGGAAGCGCAATGTTCCTGGAATCTGGACCGTCTTGCACGCTGGGTTGTCGAAGCATAGCCTCGTCACTTTCGTGACTTATCGTTGTCCAGGTCTTCCCGGCCAGGTTTCCAGGAATCGCAGCTCTCGCCGACCGTCTCCGGTTATCTTGAAGGCGCCATGTAAGGTCTTCCCTGTCGATGCGTTGAATGGTCGGAGGAATCACGCGCTTACACGGTTTTAGTCTCGACCTTCGCCTTCTGTCGAGGAACACACGACTTACCAGTCCTCCGGTAGTCCTTTCGGCACGTCCTAGTCGTCGTCGGTACGGATTGCCATTGCCGAAGTTAAATATTGGCTGTCGCTCAAAATACAAACGCGATTACGCTCGCCCCGGTGACTGGTATCCTGTGTCGCTGCAAGTAACTTATTTATGGACCACAAAGCATCGGCCTCTGTCTCCGACTGTCGGGATCCTCTTTCCTCTACCGACTCACTCCCGGTACATCCTGCGCGTGGTTACCGGTTCTTTTTAGTTTTCATTGTTTCCGACAGCTAATAAAGCCTCTAAAGAGAATGAGCTGCCTGTCTCCGATGCATTAAATGCGTCACGTATTTAATTTTGGTACAGCTAGAGTCAACGTCATGACATTAAAGTGTATGTAGTATAATTGTAATTACAACATACTTAATAATTATGCACACGCACATTCTACATAGAAAGATCGCAATATATGCTAATATAAAATCATTTTTCAGTTTTATCACATATTATTTGTTATCCTTTTCTGAAATTGATAAAAATTATATTGAACATTTTTATGAATGGATATTGAAATATAGAAATATCTAAATCGATATAGCTATTCCGACATTATATTGGATCGATTAATATTAATTAATTATTAAACTACTGTCATAATTAATTAATTATTAAACTACTTCGACAGTGTCATTACACGACATCACGACGAGATCAAATAATTTAACAGATGTTTTTTTATTTCAAGTAAAACTAGCGTATTTTTAAGATTATGAGACAAAAAAGTCGGAAGGTGACAGAGAAAACGGCAGCAAGTATTCGTTAAAATCATCCCTCGCTGTTCAAGGGACTAATAAACGCGTCATTATGACGGAAGCGGGAACCCCGCCTCAAAATTGCACTGCGAGGGTTTCTAATCGCGTCTCCTCGAGACAAAGGGCATCAGCCGTGAGGATATACGTAGAGAGAGACGAGGAAGTGGTGAAAGGGAGAGATGAGAGGGGAAGAAGGTGAAACAAAGAGAAAGGCATAGAAAGGGCGAGGCGGGCGGAGGGGAAACGTGAAAAAGTGGCAGACTGCGTCGAGCTCGCTCGAGGTGGGAACAAAAGCTACCTCTTCTTCTTCTTGCTCGTCTTCTTCTTGCTTTTCTTCCAGCGGCTCGTCCACGAAGCTCTTTTTGAGAGAGGAAGAGAGAAAAACAGAGAGGTGTGATGAGGAGGAACGAAGAGAAAGAAAGAGGAAGAGGCGTTTGGTAGAGGGATCGCTCTGGGATAAACCATTGTGACTTCTTGCACGTATGAAAAACCACAAACCACTGACGTTATTTCGCGGCCGCGAACACGAAGGGCCTCTCTTCCCTTCTCGGCCGCCGAGCCCGAATCGCGTAGATAATACCCGAGAACCCCGGGGTCTCGCTCTCTCTCCCTGGTTACCCTCGTCCACCTGGATCCGCTCTTGTGTCCTTTGATTCGATTTCTTTTTTTCGGCGGCACCGCAGAATCGCGCCTCGGAATGATGCTCTCGTTTGATCGACCATCTCGGTCGAATTGACCGCAATGGTGAGATCATTACGCCGTCATTTATCGACAGGTGCGTACGAGGTATCGATTTGATAAACAGTGAACTGCAATTTGCAATTGCCACAAAACCGAAGTAGAAAAAAGTGGAATGGTACTTAATGTTGGGTACAACTACCAGCAGTTATATTACCATATGTATATACATATGCTAATACAACTGCTGGTAGTTGTAGCAAATAACGATTTTATTGAAGCAGATGGTTTTTAAGAAGCGATGTTTTATTATCAAATTATTAATTGAAAATATTAGTTCTCTTCATATTTATCTCTTTCTACAGTAAGACTTTAATGAAAAGTGATAGTCGAGGTGTATTAATCAATAAATTTGATGAAAAATACCTTTTCGCATATTTTAAATGAGTAATAATATCGGCAGAATTCGAATGAATCTATTACGATCTTCTTTCGTTTTATCGACTTCTTTGGTCGACCTCCAAATCGCCTTCTCGAAAGTAAATGGACGTGATCCGCGCCTCTTTTCCCTTCTCCTCCACTGCTCATTCTCCTCCTCCTCCTTTTCCTTCGTTGCAGCGACACGCGCGCGCCAACGAGTCCTCAGGCACCCTGTCGTTCCAACAGGTGACAGGGGGAGTCCTTAATCGCGTCATGACGTTTTCATATCGGGAATCGCGCGAGTCACGTCGCTTAATTGCCCGTGCGAATTATTGAATGCCGGAGCGCCGGCCGATTGCGCTCACGGCACGCGTTTATCTTTCGGGAAACACTTCGGCACACTCGTGAATCGGAAGAGAGAGAGCGGTGTCTACCTGACATTATTATTAACGCGCCAGGACGAGTGAGGACGAGTGGCGGGTTTACTGTCGATAACGAGCCATCGAGGAGAAGACGAGTTCTCCATTCAGACCAGGCCGGACGCCTCGAAAAATCTCAACCGACAAATGACAGATGGTCACGGCTCTCCACAACGGAGAGGAAAGGAATCTATCGCGGGGAGAGGGGCCTACAGATGAGAGGAGCCTGGTGCACAATAAACAATCCGCGGGCATTATTCGCCTGGCTGTAAAAATATATGTAGGTCGACGTTGCGACGTCAGGACGATGACGATTAAGGAAGTCTAGCCCTTTCTATTAAGTGTAACGTTTATTTATTTAACCAACACCGTTGTTTATTTGCGTACACTTCCTTGACGCGTATGACGGTTATAATAATGTTGCATTATGTATGGAAATGGCATTTTCACTTTGCGATGTACGTTCGTCGATGTTCTTTGATAGCAACCTTTGACGTCCACGCGATATAATGAGATGTTATTTTTATATAATTTTATTGCATTATACACTTTATTAAGCAGAAGTTTCGAAATTTGTAAACCAGTTGTTTCTCAGATAAATGATGACAAGCATTCTATTTGGGTAAGAAAATTTACGACAAGTGAGCTAAAAATAACAGACGTTTTCTGGTTGAATTTGCGAGATAAATAAAGCAAAATGATTATAAAGATAACGGTAATTAACAACAGGAATACTCGTGAGTTAAGATTAAGTGCGGTATTATTCCAAGCGATTCTAAAATATTGACCCCGATAATTCGAATAAAGATAGCTTCGGTGATTCCACCTTTATGCCTAAAGATGGTATCATTTGTTCAGGTGACCTGTGAAAACAGGTGCCTCGAAAACAAGTTATGTGTGAAGTAATAGTCTATGCTGAATCGTCTCGGTTGCCGCGTTGTTGCAAGGTTTCGATTACCATTAAGATAGAGAGCTACTGCTTAGCGCGAGCTTCTGCTTAGTCCGATAAAGATTTTCTTGCGAGTTCTTTTAGGTATTCTACAATTTATTTCAAATCGAATTTATTTTCTAACGGTTTGGATAAATCAATATTGAAATATCGTAACATGATTTTAATTATAAATTTGATAAAAAAAATTTTTACAGTGCGTTTTCTGCTATTCTCAATGAAACGTAAAATAATTTCCGCGATATCTCATTAAGTTTAAATTCAAATGACGCGAAAAGTATAAGTTGTTTACCAATCAAAGACTATCGAACGACTTTTTTTTCTACAAAAATAATTAAAAGAAAGTTTAGAACAATGAATTGAAGTTTGATTGAATGAAAAAAAAGTACAATTTACGAAATACATGAGAATGTGTTCTCGATTAAGAAGTTCCTAAGCACTTTGCTTCCACATGCTGCTGATACATTCCGTGTATCTATGAAAATGCAAATGAGAGACAGGGAGATCTCTCGTGCGGATAACTTTTGCGAATCTTTTGCGATTCACTGTCGTCGTTGATCTCCACGAGTGTGAGTAACGTTCGAATCGCGGCAGTAAATCTCATTCGCGCGAATTATCCGACGAGATCGTCGTTGATCAAAAAATGATTCGAATAAGAATGAGCGAAATTCTCTCGAACTCTATTCCGATATTTAACCCTGTCGAACCATTGACGTAGGGTAAGGTTGTCGAAATCGCACCACTTTTGACATGAATGCTTATAACTAAGAAATTATGAGGAATATTTTTAATTTTCTTACGTCATAATAAAAGTACAACATTTCTCCTTTCATATTTATTTTTTTCAGAATTTTATGTATTGTCATAAATTTTTAAATGACGATTTTCAAGAAGCCTTCAAATAGTGCGATTTAGGCAACCGGTCGCCTAAATCGCACCACAGGTTATTATTATTTTTCCTGAGTTAAAACGGTACTTTTTCCGCTAGATTCTTCTTGAGCAAAAATGCGTTAGATAAGTATAATTTTATTAATATTGGAGATAAATACCGTAAACTAAATATAATTTCCGCCAATATCATTATTTTGATAACTTTTCAATAATATTGCAATAACATTGCTACATTACGGCAATATTCTTACAATGTATGCTCTGTATAATTATTTTGTATATATAACAATCTGTATATTTGATTTTATATATATAACCACGATCAAAGCAATGCTGCGATTTAAGAAACTAAGACATGGTGCGATTTAGAAGATTAAAACATTTTGTAAAACTTTATTTATTTAATTTACAAATAAGAACACAAAGTTATTTGAAGTTTGTTAATCTAATTTTAATAATATTGTAAGCATGACAATTTATCAAAATTTAGATTATTTATTTTATCTTCTTTGCAGTCAAGCATTGAAATATATTGAAAAATAGCAGGGAAGTTACGATTTTTTTATAAATATTAACAAAATTTCTTTTGTTCTTAACATGTTGGGTTCAATGAAGGATGATGATAATGTTATGTAGTTTCCAAATAATCCCACAAAGAATGTACAAGTACTGTGGTTGAATTTATACGCGAGGTAGGAGCCGGTGCGATATCGGCAACTTTACCCTAATAATTTTAGTTCATTGCTTCAGATCTTGATCTCTATGTATCATGGATGATGACACAGCAATTATACTTTTGATTTTTGAGAGAATAAGAGGATGGACCTCAATTAAGAAAATATTATTTCATCAACTATAATTATAAGAAATAATTTCAATTTGAAATTAAGATTTAATTACATCTCTTATACGTTAAAAAATTAATTTTATTGTAAAACTAATTTAGACTAACTTAAAACTTCACTTTAATTTCTGATATATTGATTAACAATACAGAGTCATATGATTTTTGATGACACACGTTTTGATCTGCTTATACCGAATCATGTGGAAAATATGATTGAGCCAAAGGTCTTGCCAGTGTATGTTTATGTCGAGCCACAGTGGTGTCGATCGATGGTTTCGCGGCTTTGAGTATATTCAGACATCGTGTTGGCATGTCTGCCTACCAACTACGAAGCCTCTGGCATCGTATCGTTGGTGGCGTGTCGGTATGACGATCAGACGAAACGTCAATGGAATATAAAGTCCGTCGTCCTTCGCCAGTGATTGCAGCCAGATAATCTGGCGCAGATTACAATTCGCTACGCGTCGCGAGTGCATTCTTAAGTTCGTTCGCGTCAAGTTTAATCATGTGTTTGGTTCTGGGCATTAATCTTTCCAATTGAACATAAAGATGAGAGGGTCAATATCTGTCTGTAAAGATAGACAGATTGGTGTCTAATAATAATTTTTGTGTGAATTTTTGCAATCTCTAGTTTACGCAAATTAACTGAAGTCAGAATACGTAATATCACAAATTAAATTGATGAGCAATTATCTTTATGGGCATCTTTCATATTAATTTTTTTTTTTGGATATTACAGTAGTAAAGAGATAATCTTGTTTTAGATATTTTTATTATTATCAGATTAGATATTCAGCATTATTACAATATTTTACAATTATCGAGTGCATTATTCGACATAATATTAAAAGTGTTTGAAATACAATAAGAACAAAGAGAATAAATTATTTAAACGATAGCTCTGCACATTTAAATGTCTTGATTTGAAAAAACTTTAACAGCAATTGCTAATCATCGAAATCGATGAAATTTAATTGATTATTACTGTGAGAATCGTGCCTTCTTTATTATTATAAGTGTTCATTGTTGCATCGCATAAGTGGAATATTTCACATTAGTCATCTACTATTAATTTATATTTGATTAAAAGTCATGTTGAAGAAATTGCTCAGTCGACTGACTTGATCGAGATGCGATCGAGTGGATACAGAAGAATTATAAGCAGCGCGGCGCGAAAGGCAAAAGCGAAAGAGAACAGAAATGTAGAGGATCAGGAGAAGAGGGAAGAAGCATTCCACCGTGTAAGAGATGGAGAGAGGAGGACGACACTTAAGACTGGTCGTGTCCCGGAGACGTCGCAAAATTCATATTTGTGCCTTCGTGCGACCTCCAATGAGAGGGATCCAACCGGAAAAGGGCAGAAAAAGCCTGGGCTCTCTCTCTCGTCGGCACCACCTTACGCCCGGCTGTCTCTTAATTTAAGACGCCGCCCCGCGAAAATATTCTACCCCACACCCGTGGAACACCCACCTCCCCCCGGTGCCCCTCTCGTTATTGCGCCGTCGACTATAGAAACGCCGTAAACACGTCGCGGCCGCCGGAGACGGGATAAAACGTCGGTTTTATGCGAAGGCGTTACCGGACGAGGGAGATTCTCCTTCGTGATAGAGACATGTTTTCAGGTATTACCCGGCCGTGGACAGGTACGGGCTCTTAGAGCGGCGTTACGAGCACCTTGGAACGCAAGCTCGCTCTTAATCGGGAGACACCGGGCCCTCCGAGACGCCCGGAGCTTCTTACCGGAGGACGGCATGTCCTCGCTTCGCCGGACTATTTTCGTACCCGCATGGTGAAAGCTGCTCGCCAACATAACGAGAATGAAGTCGCGCCGGTACTGATGAGGGCTGTACTTAGCTGCGTATCATTGCCGTTGCGTGAAAAAAATGAAATCATAAACGAGGAAGAAAGAAAAATGGAATCCTACAATCTACTTGTGTTATTTGTTCTTTTAAAAATCTTCTTCTTTTAAATCTTTTTTACATTTTGAATGTGACTAGCAATCTTTATTATTTAACAATTTGCATTAATAAACCCCGTCGTAATTTAATCAAATTCAAACATCGTGATAAACCGGTTAACGAGTCCTGCAATCATGTTCGTCATTTGTTTACATCGCGAGTCCTTGAGTATTTTTACTTACATATCTACGCCATCTTCCCTGCTCCTTCATCGCGATTTAATGTCACACAATTTCCCGTAGCCACTCCCGATAAATAAAGTCTACCCGAGAACGATTCGCTTTCGAACGCTTTTCTGAAACCGGTCCGGAATGAGTTCTCCGCCTCTCCGGACGAGGAGCCTCTCGGCCGTCCCTTTTAGCGACGTAATTGTTTTCGAGGGAAACAAACGCGCGCCGCCTCTTCTGCCGTGCACCCACACCAGAACGATATCTTTTGTTTCCGAGGCATCGAAGAGTCAGGGTTCCCTTGGTCCAGGGAATCCGGAAGTCGGTCAAGTCACGTCGTTAATAAAGGCACGAGGAGTGCCATGGTCTCTCTTTAGCCAAAGATACGTGACATTTATGACGAAGAACGATATCGTAAAAGCATACATTTTCAGTCCCCTAATATCTCTCGCTCTCTTGCTCTTTCTCTCTTTCTCTCTCTCTCTCTCTCTCTCTCTCTCTTGGCCTTTTTCTCAGCTGGGCGCTTGGTACGATTCGGCCAACGTAAACATAACGCTCTCTGACTCCTTGTTATTATTCCCAACGTTATTATGTTTACCGCTTCTTCTCTTCTTTTTCATCTCCTTATTTTTCTTTGTCTACTCAGAATCGGAGATAACGGTGTTCTTGCGCGGTAAATGTTTGAGAATCCTCAGTAAAAAAAAAACCATATCTTCAACGAAATTATTTTTCGAAAGATTTATTTTCTGATTTTAATTATTTTGTATAACTTCAATTTTTTTATTGAATTTGTCATTTACTTGAATTGAAGTTAAATAACAGATACGTTTTGCATTCCCCTTTCGATTGCGAACAACTTTCGGATTTTAGGTAGCTTCAGTGTTACCTTACAATGTCAGAGAGCCCTGCACCAACTCTTCTTCCCAGTTTTCGTTTTTTCTCTCACCCGTATCACGGTTTACCTAGGTACATGTACTCGCGCATGGTCTCGACCGCAGCAGACAGTTTCCTCATCCCATCGCGATCGGCCGTAATGATCCGTGCGGTTTCCATTGGCGTGAAATATGCGACATTTACACACTCATTTCGTCCCTCCTCGATATGCGAGCGAGTGAGCGAGCGTACCCGCTGAGCGTTATTCCATCGGCGAACGGGCCCGTGACCTTAAATACTCGCGGAAATGGAGCGGATGCAGATGGAATTAAAAAATTCATGCAAGTTCCAATATTGTCTAGAATACTGTTGGTTGTTATATTCGTTGCATCGAATTATCTTACTCTTAAAAAAAAGTCACAGGATACGTAAATTATATTCTTATATTATTTTATTCATGTATACTTCTTATATCTTTCATAAAGAAAACAATAGGATTAAAAGATATTGAAATAAAATACTAAAAGATATTCAAAAGATAGAGTTTCACGCGTTACCAATGCAGTGCATTACACATAAGCTGGTCGATTTCATTCTTACACTGAGAGAAATCGTTTGGTACTATAGTGATCAAATGAATTTTATAGTTACTGGTACCAAAAACTTTGTTACATTCAACAAAAAAACCAAAAACTTTTTGTAATTTGCTGTATGAAAATAATTATTTGGTTAAGTCTACAAATTGTTTGGTCAAAACAACCGTATATTTAGTAACTATCACTATAAAATTCATTTGATCACTAATCAACCAAACTTTGGTTGATTTTACAAAACATTTCTCTCAGTGTACAGTCACAGTCGAAGATCGGGTGAACATTTCTTTTTTTCCTTTCGAAAAGAATTTTGTTTTATCTGTAGATTGAAGCACATCTTCTCACGGGCCGCTAGTTTTCTTCGTGCACCATCGTTGTCCTCTTTCGATTCGAGTGGACACGGGCCGGAGGTCAGTCGTTTGTAAAGTCGATGCGTAACCCGACCTGACTACAGGCACGTCCCGCAGGTCGTAGCCTGCTGTTTTTATCTGGCCGTATTTCAGGATGATTCCACGCTTAATGCTCCCTCGCCGACCCGCCTCGCCTCTTACGAGGCGATACCGCGGCCACGGTGACAACTTAACCCGGAGATTGTCTACGTATGGTGCCCGTGGTTGTGGCTTTACGACCGTGTCGAACCGTCTACGCGGGGATGGCCCTTCGTGGCGCGTCATATGCGTGTAACCCTAGAAAATCTTAACACACTTCGCAACAATGTAGCAATAACTCGCGCTATTATAATAAAATAAGTGACGGAAGAATTAAGCGCGTCATTTCGAAAGTAAAGGCGGAAGATTATTACACAGAAAAAAAATGAGTATCAAATGAACAATTCATTGTTTCATATATAAGCAAGAATATAAAATCTTCTTGGAAGAATTTGATAATCTTAATCAGACATAATTTGCTTACGTGAAGAGAAAAATTTTCTCCATGCAAGCAAATTATGTCTGTTTAAGATTATATATTCTTCCAAAAAGATTTTATATTCTTGCTTATATATGAAACAATGAATTGTTGATTTGATACTAATTTTTTTTTCTGTGTACGATACTAGGAAAATATAACACTTTCATTAAATAATACCAAGTCGAATTGCTTACATATTTTACAAAACTAGCCAGTTTATAAATAGATATAGGGTAACTGCGGTATTTACGCCGCGGGGGGATTTACACCGCAGGTGTCAGAAAAAAATAGAAGGAGGAAGGTTATTTGTTCACAACAACTCTGTTACGTGCCTTTATGCTATATTAGTATTGTGTTGTGATTTCAGTTCTTTATTGTTAATATTATCGAAAATATCGNTTGAATTGATTTTGTCATGTAGAAGTAGCGCGATCGTGTATTACGATCTACGTAAAATGATTATTGCGGGAAATGTAAAAGGCATAATGATTATTCCTTGATATGTAAATGTAGAGCGATAGTAAAGGATGGAATACAAGCAAGATACAAGTGCATAGCTC
>QKQZ01003651.1:0-13811 GCA_003595255.1 Solenopsis fugax | reverse complement strand
GTGCGTGCGTGCGTGCGTGCGTATGTGTGTGTGTGTGTGTGTGTGTGTATACACGCATTCATAAAATCTAGAGCTGCTACATCTTGAGGATCAATCGAACAAACTTCAAACTCCAAAAATCTACTAACTTTGAACATTTGAAGTAAAGTTCAAGTTTAAAATGTAATTCGTTTCAATCCAAGTTCACCTTATAAAACATATGAGGCCATTCTTTTCAACTTGAACACTGGGATATCAACTATCGTAAAGGATTCAATAACGCATTACGTTACCTTAAATTGAAACGTTTAAGAAAGAGAAAGAGAAAGAAAGAAACTCAATTTCGGATAAGTTGGACTTGTCACAGACCACTTGTCAGTGAATTTACTGATAAATTGTGTGCGTCTTAACTTAATCAAATTGAATGTTTTGCCTATTACATTCTCATTTTAATATCTCTTCATTAATAGTGAAATTTTATTAAGAAAAAAGAAATTATATCAAAAATACATGGCACAATGAGACAGATTAATACAAATCAAATATTTATTTAATACGGAAAATTAAAGAATTCTACTTGATTACGTTTTATAAAAATAAATCTTTTCAACAAATATTTATTTCAGAAAACTGTTTAAGGCAAAATTCAAATTATATCATTTTTACACTGCTTTAAGCAGAGTGAGATCCATTAAAATAGTACATATGACAATTGTGATATTTGATATTGACAGCAAATATATTAATTAATAATAAATATCGAATATTGTTGAAAAAATCCAATCAAATTCTCGTAAATTTTGTCTCAAAATTGTATCAAATAATACTGTGTTATTCTTACATGACACATAAAAGTTTTAAATCATATTATACAATTTTGATGTTTAAAACTCCATAAGTTATCGATGGAAGAGAGTTTATTCGTCCGAAATAAACGCAACAAAGAGCCAAACATGATAACACGGAATGGCAAATCAAATGAGACACATGACAACACAGTAGGACGTCCACGTACGCAGTGTATATAAGCTTCTCCCGTGTGAGTTTGCATTTCAAATAATTTCGGTGGTCACGAGAAGGCGGATCGGTAATTGTACAGCATCATGAATGCACACAATTTGCTACATTCTGGCTTTAAACATTACACCTGCATAATTGTTGTGGAGGATGCATTATCTTCCGGTATGATAACACCTCGCAAATTGGTGATCGGCAAAACGGCAAAATAAATCACGCGGACGTGATTTGTGCGTGATTGATAATGTGGGTATATGTTGATGTCTGGTTATTACTCGTTACCGCCAAATATTCGCCACACTTTATAGTGGCAACAGCAACATACGATTGATAAATGTTGTAAGTGAATTATGTGTGACTAGGAAACGTTAATAACACATTGTCGTTTATAAGACAATTGTTTCCATTTATGACACGCTATATACTCAGCACCTCAATTGAGTTCCACCCTACAGTTTTTTATTTTTCGATTTTTAGTTTTGTTCCTTTAGCTATTTCCATCACAAAATCTTATTGTGTTATTATATGCAAACAGCTCAAAATCCAATTTACATAATACATAATACTTTTGAGATAATTTCTCAGTCTTGTAAACTTCTTTCAAATTACTTTGGGAGAATAGCAGCACAAGCTCAGTACAACAATCACACTACACCGAGCGTATATAATAGAAAGATGATGATGCTGAAAACATTGGGTGTGATTCATCAATACACAAAGTAAATGTACAATTTTTTATAATTACAATAAAATCTAGAAAAGGCTAACGAACGAAGATCATGGCAGGATTTCTGAAAACAAAAAAGTTTCTGCAACGTTGCAGGGATATAACTTTAAAACTGTTACGTTTCGTAATGTTTCTGAAACGTTTCTGCAAGGTTGCAACAATGTCGAAATGTCCGCTTCGGTCAGCAAGAATAAACATTCTTATATGTCTACGAGTAAGAACCGTTTTTGAAATATTACGGAAATTTAGGAAAAGTAACGGACTTAAGAGCCGCGCTGGGTATTATACGCGAGGAATAAATACCAAAACATATTACGGAAATGTTTCGGTGAGATTGATACAATATCCTTTTCGATTTTGTTTGCAACATATTTCTCGCGTAAAAGATATGTACAATTTTTATAATTAATGTGTAAAAATACAAATAAAACTCACAAAAAGTAGAGAAAGAACAACGATCATGGAATATATCTGGGGTAATGGAATATCACATGATATCTCGAATAATTCGCATTGATTTCTAAGAGCAGAACCTAAACCTTATTCCTAGAATATTATACGAATATTATTAAATATTGAAATAATATTTTAAATATTATTTTGATATTATAGGAATATTGTATTAATGTTATATGTCCGTTTTTATATAATATTCGTGGTATATTATTTCAATATCCATGGAATATTAATTTAAATATGACTTTTCTCTGGGTGTAGGATTTTCCGATTGAGAGTAACAATTTTTTAAAAATTTTTTGAAAAAACTTTGACCTTAAATATTATAACTTTTGGCAAACGAGTCAACGTATCATTCTTCGCGCTCTTTGAACTAAAAGTTTTCTTTTTATATCCTTTCTAAAGATATACTACAATATGAGATTTCCATTACAAATTTTTGAGTTGGGATCTCTCGAACATTCCTTGAGGACAAGGGGGGGGGGAAGGCACCTTTCATAACTTTTTAAAAGAGTAAACCGATGTATTTCGCGGTTTTTCATAATTTTGAACCATTTCCGAAATGTATGGAATGGGAATGGACTTTACGGATACCTTATATGTATAAGCACACAGTTTTGCAGTTATATAAAATATTTAAAAAATTGTACGCTTCTATTCAATTATACGCATAAGTACATTTAAATATTAATAATTCTGAATTGTACATAAATAAATAACAATTTTTTATTGATGTCAACTTGTCTACATTACAAAGGTGAGAATGAAAAATCAATCTTTTCTTTTTTAGTTATTTAAATTTAATTTCAAATATAGTTATAACATAATTGCAACGAAATTGTTAAGGCTTAATTACTAAAATATTTAATATCCAAAGATAAAAATTAAAATTTTTTAATATGTAGTAGTGTAAAAACAACAGAAATCATTATTAAGAAATAATTGATTGCAAAATTGTCAAGATACCTATAGTTAGGTATTAGAGAAAATATTAGGTATTATTATTCTTATTAGAAAAAAATGTTACAAATATTAGTAACGTCGTAAGAAAATATTTGGCCCATCCGCATATGTAAGAGCCTTTTATACGAGACATTTTGGTCGTCACACGAGAATCTTGATAAATTAACGTGATGATACAAATAATCGCCTACCTGCGTGAAAAAGTAGTAGTAGACCTTCATGCCACGATCTGCAAATAATTGCGAAAAATGTGTGGACGGGCAGATAAAGAAATAATCGCCCACGATGTCCGCTATCGCTCTTTGATTTTGATAACCATCGTTCACCCGATCCCAATCAGTATACTGAAACAGAAATCCGTGCAAATTCCCATTAAAGAACATCAATTAGTGAATCCAAGAACAATTTAATTTTAAACAACTTATCTATAATATAATATATTCAACTCGACATTCTTTTATAACTTGAGCACTTGAAGAAAAAAATATTACATTTCCAAAAATTTTTGAATAGATATTTTTAAAAAATAGTTACAAGAAAAATCGTAGTCATTTTCTTTTACTTTTCAACTTCTCGTTTTGAAATAAAAGTTTATTGTAAAACATTCTCTACTACTTGTTAATTTTGTTAATTATGACTATATAAATCCAATTAAGTCCTTTATTTTATAACAATTTTGTTTATAAAATTATTAACTTTTTCACATGTAGTATGAAATGTTTCCTATTAAAATTCAACCTTAAATCTTGGTTAATATAACATCTTACAAGCCTAATGATGCATCAAAATTTGTCATTGAGAAAAAAGATTGAAAAGTGCTTAGAAATTAAAGGATCTTTTAATAAAATAAATCTTTCTTTAATTCAAGCAAGAATAAAAGATAGTGTTAGAGATAAAATATTGAGAGTAAACTATTTGTTTCTGTGATGTACAAGGTTGATCCTGTCTTCCTTATTTCATAATCGTTTAAAAAAAAATAATTTGTTTTATTATAAAATTGAACCCAACGCGATAGCCCGTGGATTAAAGTGATTACTAAAGCATCGATGGTGGTTACGTTTGGATCACTTTGTATCGTCAATTTTCTTCCAATTGAAACGGTAGTAAAGTGCACGCTTTTACGAATTCATTTCGTTCGATCACTCGCGCGTGGGCGGGATCAGCCGACGGCATGAATTTATCAAAGACACAAGTTTCCAGCGACCTTTACGCGCAGTACGTATCATCGTAAACGAAAGGCATCCTTACTCTGGCGTGCCTTGTTCCCAGATAATTAATGAAATGTACACGGAACTCGAGGTTTCACGCAGTCATGAAACAACCCTTGACAAAGCAACTTTGACGTGCCGTTCTGCTGATCGGAAAGTAATTAGCGGTCAGCTAGCAGAATGAAGCTCTTTGAAGAGTGACATTACCTCGGCACATAACGATATCGATTTTCCTCGTAACTATAGCTGGCCCGTTACGCACTGAAAGACCTGTTAGAAGTGTCGTATTTGTTGCAAAACATTCGATCCCCTTTATGAAATTTTGTGCGACAGCACGAGGGCTACTTTATCTCATCTTTTTTATTTCTTTCTTCTTTTTTTTATTTTTAGGAAACGACGAATGCAATTATGTACTATGTGTATATTTTTTTCTTTGTTGCAATTTGAGACATATACAATACACACGCACACACGCGACATTATATACGAGTACATATCTCTCTCTCACAATTGGTCAATATTTTGTTCTATTTTTTCTTTAATGACTAAAAAATTACAAGTAAACTTAATACGAAAACTAAGGTAACTTTTAAAACTTGAAACAATCATTTCCGTAATGCCATAGAGAATCATCAGTTTTAGTCTATTACACTGATTATTTTACTTTATAACATTTGTTTCTAGAGATCCTTTGTCTAAAAGAAGAGCATATCTAATATCTAACGTCATAACATATGTTCATCAAATGAGCCACGCGCGATTTTCCGAATACACTTCGATTAATTTTGCTTGCATTTGACATCATATAACATCATCTACATACAACTTATTTATCTTACAATTTGAAAAAATTGCAACTGCACGAATTAAAATGCCGAATTAAAAAGCGAATCGATATATTGATAATTGAAATATTGGACAACTCTCTCAGTATTGGAAAAGCACTTATGTGTAATAAACTATCCCTGGACTATCAAATCTGAATTTAAGTAAAAGCGCACAATTTTTGTATGCACTTTTTTGAGACAAAGAAAAAAATAGGAAAGGATTAAAAGAACAATATGTGTATAAAAATGGTCATTTTTTTGCCCAATAATGGAAACGTAATAAACATAGTGAATTTTATAGATTTCGACCTGCGGAATACGATGGTGTTATTAGTTTTCAATGAAAATGTAGGGAATATAATCACTTTTCAAATTAAAGTCCTATTTTTCATCCTCTTCGTGATGTATGATTTTTAATACGAGTAAGCTATTTCATGTAAAACTTATAGTATACAATGATATCCTAATATTGAATGGAAATCTAATAAATAAGTTTGAAATGAGGAGGGCTTCAAAATGGCGGACGCCATTTGACCATTTCTTTGCTGTCATCAATTATACTTGAATAATTAATGTAAAAATCCATATTCGTAAATAAATGAAATTGTTTCGTATGGTTATGGGAATAATGCAGTAATAAATGTCGCAAATAAGATGGGAAAGTATAGAGGCGAATCTCTCAAACGGGGGAGCAGCTATCCTCATCTATCCCCCTCCATACATGCCGTAAGCATAATCCTTCATTTTAAATTCATCTTGTTTATTAGATTTTTGTTCAACAATATTAAGAACCTTCGCATAATAATTGTAAGTTTTACAAGGTGGAATAACTCACTCGTATTAAAAATCATGCATGACGAAGAGGGTGAAAAATAGGACTTTAACCTGAAATTAATAGTGCTATTAGATTTTCAATAAAATCTAATAGCACCATCGTGTTCAACAGGTCAAAATAAGATTATGTACATATAAGACTATGTATTTTACATTTATTGAACAAAAAATGATCATTTTTATCCATTGTTCTTTCATGTCAAGCTTTATAAGCATTATTTTTCATTCTTGTATATTGTATATAATTCAACTGTGTCTACATAATTCAACATATCGAAGTAACATTCCAACAAATGTCTTTCGCTTGCAAATTTTCGTTTCGCGCGAATTGAATCTAGACGATGGCTTTCGACAAGCGCGTTAATATACAAATTACCGATAATTCGAAAATTACCAATAATTCGTTTCTAGCAATGATGCTATATGAATTTCATTCGTGTTTTTTTTTCTTTTTTTTTAAGTTATCTCATTCAGCATTAGCTATATGCGCATATATGTGAAGTTGGCAAAATGGTGCAAGAAGCAAACTCACAGGCAATGCTATCCTTTTCTGTGTTTTTTTTTTTCTCTGCGCGCATATCATTGACAGAAATGTTCAAAAATACAAGACAGCTGACTAGAGAATTTGTCAATTATGCGCGCTCAGAAAAAGACAGAAAAGGACACAGCATTTCCCTGCAATTTTGCCTCTCTCAGTGTTCAACCTCAACTTTTAGACGAGTTAGATGAGTGAATGCAGAGTCTATCTCATGGGCGTACCCTCCTCCAGGGAGAGGATCAAACCTCCCTTCCTCCCCCAAAATTATTTATTTTTTTATTTTTCATTATAAAATACAACTTTATTTTTTACTCTGAGTAAATTTTTTGTTATGATATAAAATATTTTATTCCTGTTACGATCATAACTACCAGTATTACTCCCGTCTACTATTCCCGAAAAAAATTTTTCATCCCCAAGGCGATTAAAAAATTATTTACGTAACTCAATAACAGAAGATCGTCTGAATGGCTTAACCCGTATGTCGATTCACAGAGACATTATTGTGAATCCTGAATATGTATCGTTTGGAAAAAATCGTTTTGGAAAACAAATCGTTGCATAATCTTTTAATTTTGTAGATTTTATTAAATGACTTTACTTGCCTTTCCAACAATTTCTCCTTTTCTTTTTATTTAATTTTATCACATTTTTAATAATATTTAGCAATCTTTCTCATACAGGAGATCATTTTATTCTTTTTTAAATTCTTTTTTCTAGGAAATTAATCATATTTTGTATGCAATAATAACAATAGAAATTAAGTATTTTGCTTATACTTTCTTCAAGAAAAAAATAAAAGTTATGATGTTAAAACACCCAATACTTTTCTTATTCAAAATTAAGAATGAGAAAATATTCTAAGACCTGAATTTTCTAAAATATCAAAAAAAGCAATTCATTAACAATTGCTGTCTATATGTTAACAAAATTACTACTTTCCCCCACCCCTCTCACAAAAAATCCTGGATACGCCGATGGTCTATCTTACATGTCTATGCAAAAGATGCACCAATTAAATGTAATTTAACACACAAGAAACTAATAAAAGTCTGCATTTAGTGATAGATTGAATTTTTTAGCTTAAAATATTACAGTCAGTTTTTTTTAATTATTTTTATGTACAAAGAATTTTTTTCGAATTTGAAATAATTCGTATTTGTGACGCATATGTCGATAAGTAGTATAACGGTTTAATTGCAATCGTTAGTTGTTGTCGATCGAAAGCTAAAAGATCGATAAATATTCTCTCTAAAATCAAACAAAGAACTGTATTTCCAATAGAGGGAATTCTTTCTGATTAGAAAAAAGTTGCGAATCGTTATAATTACAATTACACCGGGCACTGTCTCTAGTTCGCGGAAAATCAACGCAAGTACAAAAAAGAAAGGAACGCGGAAAGAACTGTAGAAAAAGGAGTAGAAAAACAGCGAGTAGGCGTTCCAATTAACCGTTTTTCACTTTATGTCCATCCGTATCTGGTGCGATACGCATCAGTGAGATATGTATGTTTAATAATATAATTATTATCGTTCTTTTTTAGATGCAATCAAACAGACGTGAGCGTACATTTTTAACAAGATTTTCATACACAGATAAATGATTCAACGATTACGATCGAAAGCTGAAATTATTGCATTGTGTGCTGCAATGTGCAACACGTTATTGTACTGTTGTTGTTATTTAAATTAATGGCTAAATTGTGTTACTGTATCATTGCAAATCGTAAAAATTTACAAAACTTATAGTAATATTGAAAGGTGTCAAGTAGACGAGGGCTGTATAGGTTATTACTGCTAATAACATTATTAGTACGTTCTAATTTTATTTAACCTGCATGTATTCATATGTAACAACAATTTCTAGTTTCAAAATTTTTTACATTCTTATAATTGACCTTTATACAAATTTTATTCAAATATGTGATTCGTGATCAATTTAACATAGAGATGAATATTAAATTATAAACTGATAATGTTAGACTCTCGAAATTGTCAAATTTGAAATGTATAGGGCTAATGAGAGTAACCGCGCGGTTGTTGGTGCGCAAACAAAATCTTTTTATTCAAAATTTTCCAATGAACGTTTCGGTCCCACTTCGGACCATCCTCAGCATAACAATAATTCTCTAGATAATAATGTCCTTAACATAATCGAGGAGTATCTCAATAATTCCAAGATGTTGCGTTGTTAAATTATAAGAAAAATATTATTGGAATCAGAGAGGTTCACTAAATAGAATTGCGACTTATAAAGAAGAATTTGTACTCGATGTGTCGAATATCGAAGAATTTTAACAGATAACAGCTCAATTTTTATTTAAGTATTCAATTTTTTTATCTATATTTATTGGAGTAATCTTTTGATATGTAAGAAATTTTTGCCTTGTAAGAAAAATGCAACTACAAAAAGTGTGTCTTTAAATAATAATATGATACAAGTGAGGAAGATACTTTGCGTAGGTACGTCAAAAATAAAATTTTTAATCTAATACAAATTAGTAATATTTAGGGGAGAGTGGGGTAAATCGGGTCGTGTTCCAAATCGGACCTTTTTAATTTAAATGAATACGGTTAAGCAGATTTGCGTAACATTCATAATGTAAAGTCCTTATAAGACACCGAACATGTGACAGCAGTTTGACAGTTCTCTGTCATAACATTCACAAAATAGACGCGAATATGTATTTTCAGTCATCGTGCGAAAATTTTTTAAAAAAAGAAAATCCTTGTAAATTATTATTTAAAAGGTGTTAAAAATTTGAAAGATAATTGATTTAAGATAATTAAAGAATGTAGAATTCAAAAATATCAAGCGTTTTGTGATCACTTTTGTAGTTTATTGTAAAATTTGTTCCAAAGTTTAAAAGAACCCGTGTCCAAATCGGACCTTTTTTTGGGTGTCCAAATCGGACCTACATATACTCGTGTATGCCATAGGAGGAAACCTTTTCACGATTTATGTTTGTTTTTTTTTTTGCTTTTTAGTGAAAAATGGGCCGCACTTATAAACGAAAAACAGACAAAATAGACATACAAGTACTTCAGCTTGCTGTTCTCCATATAAAAAATGGAAAATTATTAAGCCGACCAGATTTGGTCCAAGGAACATTGAATCAGTAAAATATCATGAGTCATCAGACTCAGATTAATTGAGTTTTTTTTTATTTAATTCTAATAATAAAAACTGTCAGTAATTTCTTTTCTGAATGAAATTTTTNTGAATAAAATTTTTATGCTTGACCGCCAAATTACTTGTTTTTACTCAATTCTAACAAAAATACATTTAAAAATTCTATCTAAAAATCCATAAAAATAAGAATGTCCGATTTGTACCAGGGGGTGGTCCGATTTGGAACCAGTAGTTCCAAATCGGACCGGAAAAAACGTTTTTACATTTTCCTTTATAGTTTAACACAGATGAAAGATACGTCAAAATGGTCTTAAGCAAAAATGAAGGGAATTAAATTATCTTTCCAACGACAGCTTCAGTTTTATGATCGGACTTTATTTGTGTCTTATAGAGAGCAAAAACTGCAACTAGGTCTGATTTACCCCACTCTCCCCTATGTATTAATCATTTTTAAATTTTCTGCCAAATTTCGTAATATTTTACAAAAATTCGTAATATATGGCACAATAGACGAAAATATATAATAAGGCTTACTTGGAAAATAATGGCTTCGCGCTCGATTTGCGACATATTCTTGAAGATAGTATTGATGATGTTGAGAAATTTATCTCGCTCCAAAAAACTGGCTTGATCTTTCTCGAAGAAGTCAATAAAGTCGTATAGGATAAAATACGTTCCTGAAACAGAAATATATGAATGCTGAATGAGAGATAGTAAAGTTACATAAAAAAATATTTCACAATACCATATAAACACAGAGAAAAAATTTTTAATTTTTAAATAGCATACAAAATGCATAGCGTCTTATATTCGAATATTTCGATGCAAAATATACTGGAAAAATATACTAACTGATATCTTTTATTCGATATCAATGTACTCATTTTTGCGATCTTTTACTAACAACGAATATCAAATATTTAGAAGTCTATCATTCTTTTATCGATCTCAATATATGATTCATTATTAGATGCGAGAGTCTTAAAATGGGCAAGATTTGTGTGATTTCGTCACATATATTATGAAAAGATCATCGATTATATCAATTGACACGGAAGTGGCGCTATATCAAGTAAACAAAAGATCGACGGTTTGTGCGTGATGTGATTATTACGTCAGTGCACAAATGTCGTAGCGCTACCACAAAAATAAATTTGAAAAATTAGTTTCATTTCAAAAACATAGGATTTTAGTACAAAATTATATATTTTGTTAAGTTAAATTTCTTCGAAAGACCTATAATGTATCCGCAAAGTATTTAAGATAGAGATAAATGCTGACTTACTTCAGTTATTATATTATAGTTTACAGACCAACTGTCAAAAAACTTTTTACACTTTTTATACAACTTCTAGACTTGTAGACTTTTAATTATAGAAAAAAATTAAATACTATAAAATATATACAAATATGTATACACTCTTCCTACTGTCAACACTATAAATCTTTCCCAAGTAGAACAAAAAGGCATCAAAATGACTACAAAATGATTATTAAAAGTCATTTTTTCATCAATCACAATTCATATCATATATTAATATCATTTTAACGTTATTTCGTGACTCGTTCTGCTTAATTGGGTCGTTTTGTACGGTATGTATATCACGTGATTTCAGGTTAGGGTATATGTTAATGTTTAGTTCCTTTATTATTTTCAATTTATTTTTGATTCGGACCATATTAAAAACACACAAGCATTCAATAAGGCCCAAGATCAAAGTTTAAAAAAATTTTTTTTAATTTATTTACACATATTCTATATGGAAATAAACATTTTATTCTCATTTAGTTTATTTCAATATCTTCATAGAGGTTATAAAGAAATTAAACAAGGTGGACCTTATTCGGCTCAAGTGCCTTATGATTAAAATTCATTAAAATCGACAGAGAATATGTACAAGGTCTCGGTGGTCGAACTGTATAACTCTAACATATGTCACCTATACGGAATGTAAGGGAATCCAGGTTCAAATCCTGGCTAAAGTCATATTTTTTGCAACAGTTTTTTCACTTTCTCCAGGATGGAGGAAGGAGGAGAATTAAGAGATGTTAGTTGGCATCGGTAATATTAAATTAATTTTCAATTTAATTTTGTGATATTATTTTTCTAATTAATTTCGAGAGCTGAAAGAGTTTGAAATCGAAAGTAACGGTGGCGGCGCGTAATTTGAATGAATTTGAAACTGTACGTAAAAATCACATATGAAATATTATTTCAGCCCCAAATCTCATTATGACCGTTATGGTCCTTCTCCTATTTAATTTGTTGCAACAGAGAATACTTTTATGCATTTCCCGTTGTATAGTTGAACAATTGACAATTTGTTCTGGTTTCGTAGCTCGAATGTGCAAGAGGCAACTAGAAGCGTTACTGGTAAAAGTGTCAGAAACACGATTTCAGAATGCTTCAGCTTGATTTAATGAAAAAAGTTGACCACGCGGCGTTATCATACATTCTTGGCTCTACAGCGTGAAACCCTGGATTTCCGGCTGCTTATCCGTGCACAACGTGGAAACTTCATCCCCTCTTGGCGAGTGAGTGTTGCCTCAGGCGTGCCACCGTCTTTGAGATCACGTACAATACGGAAACTTCAAAGAGAGTGCTCTTTGAAAAGAAAATGTAGTTTTCGAATATAAAGAATTTCCTGTTGGACAATATGTGCAACACTAATAGGCTGCTAGTCATAACATTTATATTATACACATCCTCTCCGAGAATTAAAATATGTCATATTACATGATGTTTAACAATAGAGTAGATTTCGTTTTTGTGATTTCGTAATAATCATTTTAAAAGTGATTTAGAATATAATATTTAGTTTCTTCGCTGTGTTCAATTTATTTTTCATTCGGACTATATTAAAAAGATTATTTAATAAGACGCAAGATTAGAATTAAAAAACATTTTTTTTTATTTATTAATAAAAACCCGAGAAAACCAGCTATTCTGGTATTCAAATAATACCTGTGAAATTGGGTAACGGGTCGGTACCCGCGCGGGTACCTGGATATTGACAAGTTTAATCGTGGTATCTCACGGTCGCCGTCTTTCCTCTAATTGTAAGTAATTACCAGAATTCGTCTCCTAATAATGGAGATAATACCGTAATATCGACATGGTCCATAATACCATCTCTCCCTTTATTATTAACGCTTTGGTTTGCCGCGTCCGCGTTTTGCGACCTGCGACTCATGTTCTGTGTCTTATGTGGAATGCAGGCTACAGGAAAAATACTTTTGTAGAATTAAAACATTGTCTTTTTAAATAAATTACTATTATTACACGTTACTTGGGCCGTATGAATTAAACAAGATAATCACGTAGAAAAAAAAATTATCGGTCAACTTTAAAGTGGAATGCGGAAAGATTTAAGGAGAAAAATTATTTGATTGTAAGAGAAACAGATTTGTGGTTCAAGAACGAAACGGCATCGAGACTTGACCGCAAACACCGACATAGCATTACGAACTCAGATCGGATTGACTTTCGAGAGGAAAGCCGTTTTAGCAATAGCAAATTCAAGCATTTGCGGTATGCTCCTGTAGCTACCCAAAATGGTAAAATGGTAACTGGTAACGAATTAAGATTAGATAACATCGTTTGAATAGTATTCGAGAATTTCTTTTTCGTATAAAAAACGAATAAAATTTTTACGTATATAAATCTAATGATTCGGTATTATTTGAATAAAGATAAAAGAAATTCTCTACATATCAATCTCTTGGTAATTCGTAATTTCACAAATGTTTCCATAAACTATTGTAATAAAATTCATTAAAATTATTTTTCGAAATATATTATGTTAAAACACGTGACATTGAACGTATTGAATTTTAATAAGTTTAAAAGGTTAGGCATTAATCACATACACTAAGAGAAAAAAATTTTATTTAAATAAATACCTTATTAGTACTATTCAAATAACTATTTTATGTCAAAAATCAGTAAAATATATTTACTTAAAAAAAGTAATATTTACTACAACACTTGTAATCGTTGGTTTTATGTAAATAAGTTATTTGAAAAGTATTAATAACATATTTATTTGAATCAAGAAATCTCTTTTCAATATCAGAAATAAGTCCCATCAGCGAGGAACAGCAAGGATTCAGGAAAAGTAGATCTACGA
>QKQZ01003650.1:0-12545 GCA_003595255.1 Solenopsis fugax | reverse complement strand
CTCCCCCACGTCCTAACCTACAGTGTCCCCCGTCGCTCTTCGGGAAGCCGTCCTCTCTTTCTCTCTCAGATTCGCCCTTACAGACTCCCTATGCCTGGCCGCTCATCCGTTTGCCAGTTCAAGGTGGCTGCGTTCATTACCGGAGGATACACCGGGTGTGGTGTGGGACTCCACCGAACCCGTCGTCGGCTTCCCTTACCGTGCTTCCCTCACCGGCCAGCCCCCCCGAGAGAGAAAACGTTCCGTTTAATAATTATATCGATGAGTCGCCAAGGACGCCGTGATGCTCAAAGTATCGCGCGGATCGCGAAAACGCCGATCGTAAACGATAAATTCGCCTAGAAAATTCCAAGTGTCCAAAGAAATCATTTGATTTGAGAACTATAATATTTTATGACACACCTAAAAATTGTACGCTTAAAAATATCGATTAAGCATGTGCTTTTAATAGTATAATAATATTCAGAGACAGATTTTTTATTTGTGTGGTATGCAAAATAAATTAGAAATACCGTATGAAATGTTTTTATTTAATCAATTAAAATTGCGAATGTAAAATATTCACGTTGGAATTTTGCTATAATTAATAAATAATATTTAGAAATAATGGGTTTACATTAAATAATAAATAATTTCGTCAAAATCGGTAATTAGACTAACAATAAGTAACTTCAAAAATCAGAGGTTTATTTCTAATAACAATTACTCCACGAAGGATTCATCATAAATTCATCAAAGAATATATTTGTCTAAAATATTATCCAGTCATTTAGAAATATGCGGTATACTTGTATGAACTGTTACACCTGTTGAAACTTGCAAAAGCGATCGCGGAAACACGTGAAAGTACCGGGGCAAAATTGAACGAACACGTGCGTGTCCCTTTCATTAATAAGTAATGACCGATCAACCGAGAGATTGTTACTGAGATTTTCTTTTCTAATTGGAACGAAACGAGAAGTCCCCGCGCAGAGTTGCGAAGATTAACCGACCGCACGAGCGCACGTGCACTTAAACAGTCTCTAATTGCTAAACTGAGAGGAGCGGAATCGCCGTTGAGCGCCTCATTCCGAGCTTCCCCGTTTTGCTAACGGAGAAAGTATATTTTTTATAAAAGCAGGTAATTATTAAGTCCCTCATTATTAGGGAAGAAACATACGTGAAGGATATATTCTGATATTAAAAGACTAATGTTAAAACTTTATTCTGCGAATAAAACATACAACATAGTTACATAAGAGAATCTTTCCATTGTTCATTGTATATATGAGAGAGTGGGTTAAATCGGACCGTGTTCCAAATAGGACCTTTTTAATTTAAATGAATACGGATAAATAGATTTGCGTGCCATTTATAATGTAAAGTCTTTATAAAACACCGAACATATAACAGCAGTTTGACAGTTCTCTGTCATAACATTCATAGAATAAATGCGAATATGTATTTTCAGCTATCATGCGAAAATTTTTTAAAACAAGAAAATCCTTGTAAATTATTATTTAAAAGGTATTAAAATTTTGAAAGGTAATGGATTTAAAATAATTAAAGAGTGTAAAATTCAAAAATATTAACCGTTTTGTAATTACTTTTGCGGTTTATTGTAAAATTTGTTCCAAAGTTCGAAAGGAATACTCGTGTTCAAATCGGATTTTTACATCGAAATTGCATCCTGATCGTAGCACTGGTGATCGACCGACCAAATTTGGTCCTATAAATGTTAAATTAGTAAAATACGAGTATTATAAGTCATCAGACTCATAATTGAATTGTATTATATTCAACTCTAATTATATAATAACAATCTCATAACATGACCAGGAAACGTCTAATTATATAAACTGTCACTAATTAATTTTTTTTACATAAAATTTTTATTTTTTACTGTCAAATTGTTCGTTTTTGTACAATACTAAATAAAATACATTAAAATCTTTTAAAATTCTATTTAAAAGTCGATAAAAATGGAAGTGTCCGATTTGGAACCGATAGTTCCAAATCGGACTGAAAAAAGCATTTTTACATTTTTCATTATAGTTCAACACAGGTGAGAGATACGTCAAAATGGTTTCAAGCAAAAATGAAGGGAATTAAATTATCTTTCCAATGACACCTTCGATTTTACGGACTTTATTTTCACCCTTTAGAGAGCAAAAACTGCAAACAGGTCCGATTAATCCCACTCTTCCTATATAAAATATATAAAAATCTGTTTACAAATTAATTATAGATAAAGAAAAATGTAATGTTTGAGACGTGATTTTGTACAATAAGTGAATATGTCGGAATATCTTTTCTTAGTTTTATTTATTAGTTCTCAAAGAGAACATCTGATTAATAAAAAGAAAGTTTTTAAGATTTTGACATACTGTCAAAAAAATTATATTACTTAACTATATATTATTTCTCTGCTGTACAAAATTAGATATATACGTTTTGAATATCATTCCTTTTTATCCATTATCAATATTTTACAATCTTAAGTCTTGAAAATTATAATAGTATTGACTGATATGAAATCTTAAATTCTTTTTTATAGGATTATCCTCTTTATTTACACAAAAAGTATTCGATATTTGTGACTATAATTACGATAAAATAATTATGGTTAAGAATTTTATTTTTATAGTTATTAATGCTGTAATATTAGAAATAGTAATTATAATCTTGTTTATAGTTCTATCAACTTTGATAAAATTTTACTATAAACTAAAATATACAATGGCGCGCGCCAGTACACTTTGTATATTATAACAATAATCTTATATTATACTGATTGTGAGAAAAAGTATATTATTTTTAAAATATTATTCAAAACATTCTGTCAAAGTTAATAAATAGAAAAATAAAGAAAAATGTACATAACACAGAAAAATTAATATTAATTCGGAATAACAAAATTGAAAAGATTATAACAAAAAACAATTTAATTTTATAATTGTATAAAATTTTCTTGAATCCGTTAAAAAAAATCTACCATAGTCATTCTTAAGGATCAGTCATTCTTAATTTAGAAATTTTGCCATTTGGATCAATTATTTTTTAATTTTGGAATGTTTTGGCTATGTTTAATTTTGAAATTTTTATAATCATCAATTCGAAAAATTCCTGCAAAAAGGAATTCACTCAAATTCAACAAAATTTAACATTCTAATGCGCCATATTGGATCAATCATTTTTTTATTAATTTTGAAACTTCTATATAATAAAATTTTATTATAAATTATGATCATTTCAAATATTAATATAATAAAATGTCAAGATATATATGGTAAAAAAAGTAAATTTCTATTTAGTAAATGGTAAATGTAATGTTACAATTATAGTGAATATAACTATTCTTTAAACATTGCACGCACGCACGCACGCACGCACGCACACACACACACACACACACACACACACACACACACACACACACTGAAAAAAATGATCTGATTATATTAACAAAACTTGTATGATTGAGTGTTTCTGGTGAAACCAAGCAGAACTTCTAATTATTATAACAAGATTCTGGTTATTATAATCAGAATGTTTGATCAATTTTACTAAAATCTGGTAATTCCTACAAGATTTCTGATTCGTCCGTTTTGAAACAAACATACTGGTTGAATCTAGCAGAATTCCTATTAATGCAACAAAACTTTTTTTTAGTGTATAAAATTAAAAATGTATGAAATTAAAAGAATTAGAAATGAGAGTCGAGCACAGTTGTTGGGAATTATATGAAATATATATTCCACTTAAGGTAACATGAATTTATTTATGAAATGTTTCTGCTCCTTTTTTAATTATCTTTAGTGATTCTCTCAAAAAATAACAATCCGCAATTTTTTCGGATATTCCCATAGAATAAATTTCTAACTCTCACACTGAACCTGAGAAACTTAAACTAAAATACAACTTTAGAATAAATTCATATTATTTTAAATGGAATATACTTTATTTACGTTCCAACTGACACTATCATGTGTCATTTTTATTTCTTTTAATTTTAAATATTAAAAGTCGTTATACCAATTGTTTATAAATATGTAGTTAGCACCGAAAATGGCTATGAAATATAGTTAAATTATGGTAATTGCATTTTTTCTCTCAGTGTATAATAGAACATCCCATTTCTAAAGCGTCTTTGCAGAGGGGTGTAGCACAAATGCATCCAAATTGCCAAGTACCTGCGTATCTTCGAAAGCACACGTGTGCCTTTACGTTCGCAGATATTCCGCAGCAACGTCGGCAAGTTCGCGATACTTCATAGAAATTAACATGACGAGCAGAAGGAAGCATCATAGGAAGCGAAACGGTCGAAGAAGACGGATGGTAAGACAGGATAAGCAGATATTAACCGAGTTTACGGTGGTGGTGGGTGGCGGGAGATAAAAGGGGGAAGGAGGAAAAGGGACACTGCGTAGCAACCAAAAGGGGTTTGCTCGCGGCTTTCCTTCCGCCGGTTTCCTCCACACTCTCGTGTTGCGAGGCTAAGATGGTGAAGAGGAACGAGCGTCTTAGCCGTCGTCACCGCCGCACCGCCATCGGAAACAGGGAACCGGGCTTCCCTTATCTCGAGTCTGCAAGACTGCCTCCGGTAATACCGTGCGCCACTGGAAACCCCTTACGAGCGACGAGAACCCCGTGAAATATCGCTAAACGGCTTGGTACCCCTTTCCCACCCACCTCTTCCACTTCGATCTTCCGTGAGCGACGATCATCCACTCCCGCCTTTTCGAACACTTCGCGTCGACGGCCATCCCTTTGCACGTGTACCAGCCGTAAACTCTCCCTCTACAGGACAGTATCCACTTTCACCAGCGAAATAACGCAAATTGCGCCAATGACAATGGATGTCACGCGACCTGTTAGCTGCCGATGCTAATTTTCCCTCGTTCAATGACAGATAAATGGATTGTGGCATCGGTATTCACAATCAGTGATACTACGTGTGTAGAAAGTTCCATTTTAATAATTTGTTCGTAACATACAAGAATTAATTTCACGCTTATGCATATACGATCATTGAAGTGTTAATTATCCATGATTTTGCAACAATTTATTGAAACCGTGCTGTTTTATTTTTTATTTGTTTTAAATTCTTAATTTGTCTTTTGGCGTTATAATTATTACATCGATATCCTTCACGATCTCGGGATCGTCGGAATTTTGATTTAGGCGCCGATACTGGCATCTTCGTGCGGGACACGAAAACGAGTAACAAGAAATGCCGAGGAAACGAACGAGCGCGCTTCATTATACGCGACGCCGACACGCTTCGTTTGTCCCCGGAAGTTGTGCTTCGGGAGGGGTGACGTCGACACGGCGACCGAGGAAGGGGAGGGTGAGATGCGAGGAAGAGGCAGAAGGGAGAGTGAGGTGTAAATGGGAAGCCGGGGCGGAGGGGACGGCTTGAATTAATACAATCACGCGGGGGTGGCTCACCACTCGCAGTCCGTGGCAAAGAGGGTGAGAAGCAACGAGAGATAACCACCCCTTTGCTTGTCATCGAAATTATACGCTGCCAACACTCGACCTCGTTTACCGTGCCAACTTTCTCTCCTCCTCCTCCTTCATCGCGTAATCCGTCTTGCTTACGCTTAGTCTTTCCCTTGCTAAATATATTCCAAATTTTCGGCAGCTAAAGAATATTTGTATGTCAAGATGTCGAATCGAGTTTCAACATTAGAAGCTAAATGCGTCAGTATGTAACGAACTGTATACAAACAATATGATTAGTAAAGTTTTCATTGTCGCAGTCAATTCTTGTCTTTAATCTGGCTTTAATCAATTAAAGGACAAATTTTTTAATTATAAAGAATTAAATTAATTCTTTATTAATTTATATTTTAGCAAATCTAATATTTTGTTTGGAAAACTTATTTAATAAATTTGAAAAGATTTATTAATCTATTAATGTTTAACTCATCTTTAATTAGTTTTCGCGTGTCGATCCATATTCTCCTTTTTATTTATTTTACGCATCCTTAACATGCGTTCTTCTAAACATTATCGGTTGTTGCGTTAAATATTACCACATACTTCAGTGGTTGAAGTAGCTAACACATCCGCTCCGGAAAATTGAAAGAGACCGATTCTAGATTCAATTCTTAAGATGTTATTTTTTGCAACAAATTCTTTACAGTATTTGGAGTGAAGGGATAACAGATGCTTGTTAGCATTATTATCAATGTCTTGCGTTGCCTATATAAAATTATCTAGATAATCATATAAATAAAGAAATAGCTTTAGCTTACTGTAATGTATATTATCTTTGTTTTTATCCTCTTAAAAAAGATTTCTAATAACAAGGCTAAAAATATTCTTAATGTACATATTCTTATTGTAACCTTGTATAATACAAAAATAAAGCAATATTAAGATAAAGTCTATAATTTTTATTCTCCTTCATCGAATTAAATAAGATTGACTTATTATTTTGAGACAGGAATAACACATAAATTTTAGTTTATATATTCTTACATTTAGAATAAAAATGTGCTCGATGTTATAATGCACGATATTATAATCCCTATTCAGTTCGGGATGTCACCAATAGAAGACCGTGCGATTAAGCGCTCTCTCGTAAGAAAGAGTCACTGTAACGTACTATAATCAACGCATCCACAGACGGCACAGACTCAATAGCATTTGCTTACGTGTACAATGTAAGCTCTTATGAATTTAAAGTTATAAGAGATATTTTTGTTTCTTACAAAGTGAGCAGCTCCCTTGTGAGCCTTCGCGATGTCAGAAAGAACATTCTTCAAATTTTTCTCCAATCAATCTATTGTTAAATCAAGAATATTATGAGATTTACCACAAATTTATCTAATTTAAATCTGTCTAAGAAAATTTATGAGGTAGCAACAAAATCATTTTATTCTAGATTTTATTCTACAGTTTAAAATTTTTTAATTTAAGAATATAATATTTTTTCAATAATAATTATCTCTAATAATAATTTTAATAATGATTGTCTCTATATTAATTTTATTGTATGATACATAGAAGAATAATATAATAGCATTAAATCCAGAAATGATTTCTATGGATGTATCTTAATAAAAAGAGGGTGTATCTTAAAAATAAAAGAAATGACCTTTTTAAATTATTTAAAAAAATGTGAGAATAATAACGAGAATGAGAAATGTTGTCATTAACTTCAAATTATCTCTAAATTATCATTTATTGTAACAATCAGTATTTATTGTTATCTACATTAAATTATTTAATTAATCATCTAGATAAAGAAATAGCTTATCTTTTGTTTTTATTTATATTATTATTATGTATATTATCTTCATCATTATTTTAGAAAAAAAGTGTTATCTTTTTCAAATTATTTAAGATTTAAGACAATGTGAACAATAACGAAAATAAAGTATTATCCTTAGCTTCAATCTCCATGTTGTCATTCACCCTAACAAAATGTTTCAAAGTGATAACAACAGGGTTACGTTTCGAAATTCACTATCAGTATTAAAAATTTAGTATATGTAACGTGAACTAGATTTTTGTACTGTATCGAAACGTAGCCGCAAATTAGTAGTACAATACAAAAATTGTCCTAAAACTATAATATAAATTCAAAAAATTTTAGAAGCAATTTTGCCACTCGTTATATAATGTGAATTATACATATACTTCTTCTATTTTTTTAACTTTTATTTTTACTTGCATATTGATTTAAAAAATAAAGCTTTAAAAATAAAAATATAAACATATTGTTTTCACATCATAAATTCTTTTGTTCAATAGCGATATTATCTAAAAATTATGTAAATAAAATTATATATAATTTTATCTTTTACCTAGATAAATTAAATAATCTTTATCTTATTAAAGATACATTAACATGTAATTTATTTTACCTTTAACTAGATAATTTTAAGTTATCTAAGCGCAACACTGATTATTATTAAATTGATCGTTATTAAATCGATTATCCATTTAATAATATCGTGATATTATTTCTATAATTGTATATAAATACCAAAAATTTATTCGACGTGCAGTTTAATAAACTTGAAGAGATATATGAAAATCATACAAGAAATATCAATAGACAAAGATCCTGTTATAAAAGTTCATCTTTATGATAATTAATTATGATAAAATTTAAAAATTTTCTTTATTACTTTAATTATCTCTTACAAAATCATATAAAAATTGATATCGAGAATAAATTTGTAAAACATATATGAAAAACGTAAGTTTCAGATTTCTAAATAATCACTAATTCAGATTACTTTGCTCAGGAAAATAATTGTCAATTTCTTATTTATATTTCGTACTTAAAATTTTTTAAACGTATATTTGCTTGAGAAAGTCTCCAGAACTGTATTTCACTATCAACTTGGAAATATAGTGTGGCTTGACATCGAAAATATCATCAGGGCATCGAAAATAATGATCGCGCTCACCTTGCGGAAACTGAGCGAGTGCGAAAGAAACATTTCATTCCCCGTGGAGAGCGCATGGAATCGGGTTACGGGGGTTTTTAATAAAATCAGACACCCGCCGAGGCGTGTCAAATGGAAATATGCACGTTCGGCCGAGAGATTTTGCGGGCGGGGTGAGGCTTGCTCCGTTTGTAAAACGGGGGAGCGACTCGATAACGATGGAATTCATCCATCCATCCATCCATCTATTCCGCCGCGCGGAGGTGGGCAACGTTACGACGCGGAGAGAGCGATGGGAAGAAATTTTTTTTTCTTCCTTCATTTCCTTCCGCTTCCCTGGGCCTGTATCGTAATCAAGAAGACACGGAGCGAATTAGCAATTCGGTTTCGCGGGAGATTTGCCGGGCGTGAACTGTCCGGAAAGAATTTTCCGCAAGAGCATCAATGCACCTATCCTGTCCGGTATAGACAACCAGTGAATATTTTTAAATATTCTATTAGATATTCAAAATATGTTGTAACCTTCATGTGTTTTTAGTTTAGTAATAGTAAATAAATCATGTAACATATAGACATAATAAATGGTATAAATACATACACAAAAAAATTTGTCGAAGAACTGAAATATTTAACTCGATACGTCCAACTAAATATTGAGTTGGTTAATTTTTTAATAAAAAATTTGAATGGTTGATATGAATAAATCTTTATATATCGTTTTTTGTACAGCTAAATAATTTTTGAATCAACCCAATGTTTAATTGATCGTATCAAACTATGTATCTAATTTTATAGCACAGCGTTTGTAAATATTTATATTTTAGTTGTTCAATAAATTTTTTTTTAGTATAAAGGACGAATCGTATTTTTCCGAGAAAATTATATCTCTATTATATTCTTGAAGCTATACTTCTGTTAATAAGTTTTGTTAAAAAAAAAAAACATAAAATACATTATATTCAAAACATCAGTCCCACTAGCCCCATTATACATAATTGGAAAATTTGTATTAATTTTATATATCACATATTCCACTTAACTTTTTGTATTAATTTAACACAAAATGTGTTATAAAGTAACACAAATATTATGTGCAAAAGTAGCACAAAAAATGCAATATTTTGATATAATTTGAAAACAAGTTATGAAAGCATATTTTTTCAGTAAAGTTAACATGTATAATATGTTGACAAGTACATTGTATTTATTTATCTTATTATAGAATTTAAGTTTTAATACTACACTATTTTTATGTTATTTGTTTATTTGCCCATAAATTATGTTATTTTAACACAAGAAATATTGAATAGCAATTTAACATAAAGTATTCAAGTAACATGTATTAAATTAACACAATCGCATATATTAAATTAACACTTGGATATATCAAAAATGTTAACAAGGGTCCGTAACAAGGTTTAACATAAATACATAATATTTTCTACTGTACTTATTTCCTATATTTGCAAAACAAACATTTATAATTTACTTTCTAATTTACGAAACGCTCGACACATTTTCGAAGAGACAATTTTTTTCCGAAAGTTTCTAATTCTAACTTCTTATTTTGTAGAAATATCTATTTAAAAAAAAATTAATTATGTTTCCCTGCTTCGCTTAACGCTATCGAAAGCTTTACGACAGTACAAGATTGGTGTTACTGTCGTAACGGGTGTCTCGGTTGGATAAGGGTTAAAAAGCTTTCTCACTTCGAAAGTATCACCCTTCCGATTCTGCGATGGAGGGTGGTGGAGTTCGTCGTGCGTCGAACTGTGTCACGGTGAAACCGTGCGGAGTACATGGCGCGAAGTCGATAAACGTGACAAATGCGAGATACAACCCGGACGACCGACGGTGCCGAAGGAGGCATCGAAGTTGCCCCGCTAACACTTATGGGACGACGTTCGTTTTATGGGGCTTCTTATCGGCCCGCTGCCAGACCATAAACGCATTTTCGATGTATACAAGACGACGCGTTTACGTGTAAGCCATGTTCTGTTTTTTTTTTCTTCTCGTTTTCTCTGCGAAGTATCTTGAGGGAGTGAATACGCGTTGCGCACGTGCGCTCATCAAACGCATCGCGTTAAAATGTGTTTAGCTGACGAAATATAATGTAAACTATACGAAAACGAAAGATTAAATCGATACATTTGATTAACCTTTTCATGAAGAAATAAAAATCTTAAAGTTAGAAGATAAGAAGCATTTTATTATCATGCGATTTCAAAGTGGCATAAATATTATATTCACCGTCGTGTACCGTCGATTTTACTTTTTTCTTGTAGAGTGATCTCATAAATTTTTTTGTTATATTGTTTTAAACATTCAAAATTAATGTAAAACTATACATGTGTTAGTGTCTCTGAAGAGATTAACACATTAAAGCCCATCAAGATTAGATAAAAAATAACAATTGGAAATAGGACCAGAGCGTTAAAAAACATTAGTAATATAAAAAGCATTATATAGTTTCAAAAATTAATTTTACAACTAATTGTTATAACAAATTCTTAAAAATTGACTATAGAGGAAAACTGACTGTGCCAATCAAGTCTTGAAAAATTATTAAAGTATTGGAAAAATAATTAAAGAAACATGTATAACTTTTTTAAATCATTCTCGTTTTATAATGCTCATAGTACTTGTAAGCATCATCATACTAATTATTTGTTTATAACAATTAGTTGCAAAATTTATTTTTTAACGTACTTTTTCTCTCAAGAATATTATTTTACGTTTCAAATCTATTTCCAATTATTACTTTTTAACTACCCTTGTTGGTCTGGTCATGAGCAGGAACAATTTTAATTTTATTGTTTATGTCGTTTATTTTTTGGCATAAAATGAAAACAATTTGAAAAGAGTTGTATATGTTTCTTCAGTAATTTTTTCTATAAAATTGATTGACTCAATCAGTTTTCCTCTACAGTCAATTTTTAAGAATTTGTTTATAACAATTAATTGCAAAATTGATTTTTGTAATGTGCTTTTTATATCAGTAATGTTTTTTTAAGCTCCAGTTCTATATCCAATTGACTAACCTTGCTAGTGTGGTCATGGGCTTTAATGGATTAATGGCTGATAAGGTAAATAAATGGAATAATGTAATGAGTTTTGTAATAAACAAAATTAATAATCCTGTTTTAATATTTGTTATTGTATAAAGAGAGCATTTTTATATTAAAATAAATTGTTGCAAATTATTTCAATAATGGAATTAAATTTTTTTGTGTTCAAAGTAAAAGACTTTTCTGAAATGGATGCAAATTATTCACAATATGTTTAAATGCGTTTTACATTATATTTATTATTTTCCAGGATTATGTGTTCCTTTGATTAATGGTTGGTTTATTTTAATTTGTTAATTAAATGTAGGCTACAATATTAACAATATTAATATCTAAAAAAAGTAAAATGTTGCAAAATATCGAAAAATTATTATTAAAACATCTTTGCAGAGAGAAATATCTAATTATTATTCGTTACGTATTTTTACTGCGTATGGATTTTCATGCACTTAATAATCGCATGGAAGGGGAACACGTGGAATAGGCAGATCGAACAATCGCGAGAAACGGGTTCTGAAGATTAGATATCCGGAGCCGAAAGCTCTTTGCTCTTGGACTTTTTCTTTTCTATCTATATAGAACTCGATCTCAGAGTTTCACGAAGCTCATCAGTCGCCACCGCTACCGCCGTCGCACCCCTCCACCTCAAATCTCACCCCTTAGACATCGCGACTCTCTTATCAGCGACCTGCAGGTTATCACTGGCGGTCGAAGGTTATGAATTAAAAGACGAAAAAAAAAGGCGAGAGAAGGGATAACAACCGCCATCGTCCCGCCGTCATCCTGGCTTCGAAAGTGCGATCGCGACAGAGAGAGAAAGCGAGAGAGAAAGAGAGGGAGGAAGGGAGGGAGAGAGAAAGAGAGAGAGAGGGACAAAGACAGAGAGGGAGAAAGCCGTCTGTCGTCTTGTATATCTACCCTCGTACGGTGGAAATTTCGTTACGGGGGTGATTTTCTGCGGGGGATGGCCAGCCCCGTCCCCGCTTTAAACCTGATTGGATGCAGAGTTATCTCGCGCTGCGTTACTTCCGGATGATTGGTCGCTGCGGTCGTCATGACTACCTCACCACCACCGCCGCCGCCACCG